>JAJGRW010000614.1:246649-284477 GCA_025461045.1 Carex parvula | reverse complement strand
AAATCTTTTTCGCCCGTGGTGCCAAGATTGTTAACCTTGTATCCCAATTGGAGGACCGTCGCCTCCGCCTTCGCCTGCGCGAAGAAGAAGGATCGCCGCGCCGCCTCTGCCCGCTTCTTCCCACCTCCCGCCTGTGCCCGCTCGCCTCTCTTCTGCTGTAGTGTAGGTAAATCCCCTTCTACTGTAATAGGGGAGTTTAGGTCTAACCGAATTTCCTCGATGTCTCGCAAAAATTGCTTTTTTGACCGAACTTCCTGACCTGAACTTTGATTTGAAGTATATTCTCGCAAATCTCCTGACCTGCTTGGATTTGAAGTATATTCCTGACCGAATTTCCTGACCCGAATTTCCGCAAAATTGCTCGTAATATCTGAAGTATATTTGCAGGCCGCCTAAAATTAAATTTTAGAGTATATTTGCAGACCGTGATTTACATGATTTGTGTGTTTAATTGCTTGGATTTTGACCAATACTGAACAATGAATTTAAACATTTGCTAGAATAGTAGATAAAATAGATAACCAAAAAAAAGGGCTGTAACTTAGTTGCATTCTCGGGGCAGTATTATGTCGGAGATAGCTTCTGTGTATGAACCTAACTAATTAGGCAGCAAAGGATTGAAGCAGTGAATGTGATTTTGATTTATCTCCTCAAACTTTGAACTTTAAACAAGAAGATGATTAAGCACTTGTTATTTTTGTGCATTGCTATAGCTCTCGTCTTGTATTATTGTCTTAATTTTATTTACATGGAATTGCTTCAATTACTTGAATGGAATTGCTTCAATTGTTTAAATGAGGACTAATCAGTTTTTAAACTAATTATGCCTTTAAGAGAATTTTGATAGGTTCTGAATTGTTTGAATTCTTAAATTGCTTGAATAGCTTGAATTGTTTAAATGAATATTTGTTATAAACTTTTGACTTAGTTGAAACCTTGATGTTCATTTATATTATCTTGACTTCTTATTTATTTAATTGATAATGTCATTTTATATTAGTTAAACTTTTTTTGCAACATATATGTTTGCCTACCCCTAACAAAATTTCTAGCGTCGCCACTGAATAGGTTTGAACTTTGAACTTTGAATCTTTGATTGAAAGCTTGAATTGTACTTTGATTGAATAGGTTGAATAGACTTAGCTTGATAACAAATTGTACAAATCCCCTCCAGCGCAGTGCCAATGGTACCATTTCTATTTTACAATATTTGAAATGCTTGCTATTTTTTTGAATTGTGTCTTGAATCCGAACCCGAAACCGAACACGTTAGTTTATTCGTACCCGAATCCGGTTTTTGCCTACCCCTAGCTCAAATCCTAGCTTCGCCACTGGTTGCATCGCTCCTGCTCAGTCCAGAGCTGTTTTCCTGTTGGAGCAGGTGTTTCCAGCGCCGCCAGAGCACAAAGGTGGTTTAATTACATGGAGATGAGTACAGACATTCCCTTTCCACTGGAGAGCTCTCGCTTGATCTAGTACATAAGCCTGAATCCTCGATCAGGTAAAATCTCTCATCTGCGCTTTCTTATTTTATTAATAGGCCCTGGAAGGAGAGCGAGAGCGAGAGGGAGAGGGGAGGAGAGAGGACAGAGAGAGATATATACTTGGCGGTAAGGGATGTATATTCGTGCCGTACCGGCACGGCGTGCTCAAGTCAGATTTATAGGTGCCGTTCCGTGGCAAGAGGGATGGGTTAGGTCACGTGTCTTGTCCAAACGTGACTGGTCACATTTACTATTTTTTAAAGCTAGATTGAAACGTCCTGATCACACGTGATCACGCGCCGTGTGGTGGACCATACCAGTTTGCATGCCGTGCCGTGTCAATTTCCAAAGGATGGTTACATCACGCGAATGGTTACGACATGACTGGCACTGCAGTGCCGTGACAGAACCATGCGTTTCGTGATGTATCCACTCATGGCGTGACTTGTTTACATCTCTACTTGGTAGCCACTTTCAACGAGAGGGGAGTGGGGATAGATGTGCCGTTCCGTGAGTATCCACTCACGGCTGACTTTTTTACATCTCTACTTGGTAGCCACTTTCAAGAGAGAGAGAGAGGGGAGTGGGGAGAGATGTGCCATTCCGTTCCTTATCTTTTTTTGTTTTCTTCAATTTTTTCCTTATTGCTTGAGAAAAGCTTGTTTACCGATTTCAGTAATCCTAGATATGCGTGCTTGTATCTCAGGAAGCTTCAACCCACCAACATACATGCATTTACGAATGTTTGGCAAGTCTCTTTGTTCCAATATTTCCTTTTTATCTTGTTTTAGTATTATTTTTTCTGCTAATTTGTATTTTTCTCAAGTATGTTAGCTTTTGTTGGCATGTCTACTAAGTTTCCGGTACTAGCCATACTTCAGCTAAGTATTATCATAGCTGCATGGTACGACCTTATACCATTCATAGAAAATGAGTAACTGAACCTGTACCTTTACCAAGATGCTTTCTGAGTGTTCCATATTTCAAAATTAATTAGTTTGAATTTTTCGTAGGGAATTTGGTCTTTTTCATACACATTTACTACAACTGTGTAGTTTTAAAATTTTTCCTTTATTAGAGTTGGCAAGGGATGAACTAACAGCTAGGGGTTTTATTGTACTTGGAGGTTATCTTTCTCCTGTCAATGATGCATATAAGAAAAGGTTCCTAATTTCTACTCAAATACCATATTTGGCATGTCTATTGGTTTTAGGCTACCAAAGTAACCACACATTATCTTGTTTAAAAATGACACAGGTGTCTTGCATTTGCAACCATTTCCTAAAATCTTTTGGAAATAATACCCTTTAAGCCTTCAACTGTCAAAACTAAGCATAAGTCAAGCAACAATGACTAAACTGGCCTAGAATAATTAACCAAATATTCATTACTAGTTTTTACAAACGGAATCCAAACATATACTTTGCTTGATCTTGATTTCAATTTGATCTCAGAGGAAAAGGAATATTACCAGCAATAGGGGTAAAATTGTCAATATGTTAATGGAATATACCTTTCCATCACTATATTCCAATGTTCTGACATTGTATCAAATATCTCAAATAGGTCACTTGTATGAAAAATTGGATACTTTGTTCAAATGTGATATAATACTAGGCATTATATGCAAAAGGTGTGCAGTTATTTTTTTGTTAATTTGTAGGATCTTATATCAGGCATACATCGAATCAGGATGTGTGAGTTGGCATGCAAGAGCTCGTCTTTTGTGATGGTAGATCCATGGGAGGTAATCTAATGTTGGTCCACCCTGATTTTCAATCTTTTTTGGCTTAATATTCCTTGTGTTTTGAAATTAACCGTTAAAATTGTCATGTTTTGAATGGAAATTTCATATGAGCTCCTGAAAAAACTCTTATCAGCATATGCCTGAACTACCTAATACTTCGAATTTTCTTCAAAAGTTCCATAATACTATAGTAGTCTTCGTTCTTATTTTATGTTCTGAAACTCAGTTGTCATATTGTAAGAATTGGAGAAATTTATTGGAAGGAATATATATCATTCTCATTTTTCTGGGGTATATGCATGGTACCAAAAGAAATCTAACTTTATAGGTATACCATTTGGATCAGAAGTTTCTATATTTCTTTCATTTGCACATTTACTCTTATGGGACCTTACCAGTCTATTATAATTAATTCTTCTATAGGCTAACCAAAGTAGCTTCAGAGAACACTGGTTCTTTCAAGGATCCAAAACTCTTGCTCAAATCAGGCTTCATTGACAAAGGTTTGTAATACACTATCATGATAAAGGATCTCAATTGGACATCTCTTACAGGAATGTTCCTGGCCAAGATCTCAAGGATATAGATTTTCATCCTCTGCCATTTTTATCTGGCTTTATAGTCAATTTTTTTTTTTGTTTCATTGAGATTTTTGTAGATTTTTTGCCAATCGTGCATCAAGCCAACTTTTAACCAGTTTTAAGTTAACAGATCCTTAATCATTTGAATCTGCCTCAAATTTGAGCTTCAGTATTACGTAATATTGGCAATTGGTGGCTGATCTGTTTAAGGATCGTTGGATCAGACTCTCCTGACCAGTTTGCACTTTATTGTTTTAATATTCTTTTAACGCTAAATGATTAGACTTCTTATTTAATTTGTATAGAGCATTTACAATTAATAGCTTGGATTTTACCTTTGTTCTTTCTTTTTATTCTTATATTTGTCTATTTAATTTTACTTATTTATGTAGGTTCGCTCAAAGTGATGCTTTTATGTGGTTCAGATCTGCTTGAGTCTTTTGTAATCCCCGGAGTGTGGATTGCTGATCAGGTAACATAAATTATGTAATCTACTCCAACTAACCATGAGTCTCTATTTAACCCAATATCATCTTTAAGTAAACCTTGCTGCAAGTTAATCTGGTATTCTAATCTCAATCGAAATAGTAATTCAAAAATTGCAGTAGATTTATATAAAAAAAATCCTTTCAAGTGAAAGTAAAGTAAATTAATTTTGTTCCAGGTCAGATCAATATGCAAAGATTTTGGTGTAGTCTCCATACGTCGAGAAGGGAAGGATATCGACAAGGTTATATGCAATAATGAAATTTTAAGTGAAAACAAGGTATTCCTTTTCATGGTTTTCAGCCTTTTCCCTTTTATTTTTATTTTTTATTCACCATGCAGATGAAACCGCAATGCGGCTAAAATGGTTTGATGCTATTTATCATGTTACTTTTGCCAGAACAACATTATCTCAGTGGATGAGATCGTCCCGAACCAAATCAGTTCAACAAGAGTCAGGTAATGCCATATGATACATAGGAAAAATATGCATATCAAGTATGTGCACAAATAACAGGCGGTAGACAATGGTTTGACATAATGGTATAACCGTATAATCCTGATATGTACATAACAAAAGGATTGCACTCCTCCAAAGCCCAGATAATAGAAATACAATACTTAGGTTTTGTATAAGGAATTAATATAAAACAATTAGGCAAAAATAAAATGAAAATGAAATATCTGTTCAACTGGTATGGATCCTCTGCGGGCTCAGTACATATTGGTATATATCTGTAACATGGAAATCCTTTTTTTTCGTCCTTTTCTTCTTTCAGCATCCCTAGACTGGATAATAATCGATCCTTTTTTATAGTTTAAACATAATTTCTAAATTTCTATTGTTTACTGCAACCGATGACTTGCTATTCTTTTTTTTCCCCAAGGGATTGCATTAGAAAAGGACTCTCTATAAAGTACCTGATACCCGATGAAGTCATCGAGTACATTAAAGATACCCAACTCTATTCGAGTGTGCCTGATAACTGATTGATCTGAAGCATGAGATGATGAGAAAATAAGATAGAGATCAAGGTAAGAATAAAAATAATAAAATGAGTTAAAGGTGAAGAAATTTGCTGCTAAACGGCTCCATAATATATTTCGATACATTTTTTTACTGCCAAGGTAATAATTTATTATCCTACAAATGTAGTAGAAGTATTTTAGAGATACTGGCTAGCTTAAAATATATCATTTTTTATTTGACTTCTTACATTGTAAGTAGTAATATGTTGTGCTGCATGGTTCATGCACAGTCCAACCAATAAGTAATAACATAATCTACTGTCGATTTTATTTTTGTTCCCAATTGGGTGAGTACTCTTCTTTTGTTTGATTTCTGTGTTCCACCTTCTTGTTGGTTAAATTAGTTTCTCTCCACTTGCAATTGAATGCACGATGCTTGAATTATTGGCCAAAAAGAATCTGAGGCAAGAAGTAGCAATTCTACTTATTTCGGTTTTTTTTTTTTTCTGGAAATGTATTCAGAAACCGGTCTTGTTCATATCTAGAATTCTTTTTTTTTTTCTTTACAAAAGCTGCAAATAATTATAAAGGATATTATAAGTTGCATAGCCAGAAAAAAGCAAGAAGACATACCAGCTCAATATTATATTACATTAATAAAAGCATGCTATAATACCGTAACCTTAAAATAATAAGGTGAGTTTTCATTGTTTTTCTTTTCAGTGGCCAAAGGATCACCCATTAATTTTTGAAAATTTGGTTCCCTTCATTTGTGAATTGTGAACTTTCGAGAGGAGAAATCCAAAGCAACAAATTACTGAAGTGTAAAAACAGGAGCTTGATAATAAAAACAAACAAAATGGAACTTTGCTGGACATGAGATCATCATTTTCTTTTCTTTTTTCAAGAATATATATAAACATCACACTATAACCAGTAATCAAATTTGGAATTTACAATAACGAAAAGAGCATATGCAACATGCATAAAGATTAATGAATATGTTATATTTACGGTAATACAATATATTCAATGTAACGACGAACAATGAAAAAGAAAGATATAGTTCCAAAGTGAATAAATCCACCTCAAATTAGCTCTCGGAAAGCTTATCATTTGAGACATCTTGGACCTATTGGTAAATAGGTCAGCTCTGCATTATAATTACAATCAAAGCAACATATGCTTGGTTAATAATCTCTAAAAGAGAACAAATAGCCTATTTCAAATTGTAAAAAATTCACAGGTACCTCCTCTATGTAACTCTAAACATTACTTGTATAGTTGTATCGGTGCAAAATGAGAGCATCTTGAGAACTTGTGCCCGAAAATAGTACCCGAAAATAAGTACGAAATATCTGCATGTCCCCTCCAAAATACCTACAATACCAGAAGTCTCCTTCATTTAACCCATTTTGTTCAAAAGACTGATCACCCCTCCTTCCCTTGTTCTGATTTTTTTTCTCTCTGTTGATAATGCTTTTAAATATATTGAGGAACAAGCCTGATTTTTCTGGTCTTACACCATTTTTGATGTTTTTCAGGGTTTCGTGAAATGTTCCAAGGAAAAAAATAAATAAATAGAAAATATAATAAATACAAAAGCTTAGCATACCTTTTTGACATGGTGAGGCATGATGGCTTCTCACCTAACAACTGAACTGATACGCCAGAACAAACACAGTGGCCTACAAGCATATGACATTTAGCATTATATGTATCGACAATTAAGAGGCTTTGAAAAGAGATTTCACTAAATTATTGCCAAATCTCTAGATAATTTTAAAATTGCACTGTATCAGAAAAGTATAATGCATCAAAAAGGTATACAATACTAAAGAAATATGTACGATCATCAAAAGTATTCTTGGGATAGCTTGGAAATGACTAAAACTAGTCGGTACTCGGTACGAACTATCAGTACTTCACTCACTGTTGATATCTAAGGAAACAGAGAAAACTTACTTGAATTGTTACTCCATACAATTTCTGAGATTTACTGAATACTCTGCTGAAGTTCCTTACTCTTCGAAGAGAGAGACTCTCTGAAATGTGGTTCAGACAGGATCTCATGCTGACACGCCGAAGGCATAATGGGCCGAATACCACCAGGGTTCAACGGAAACAAAGTCCGATAATACCCATCCATTATGGCTTCAAAATTGCAAGTCTCGGCAACCTTAGGCATCTGATATATATCTCTTGTATAAGCAAACAGATTTGGGTATTCTACTACTTTTTTCTTAGTGCACTTGAAGAGCACATTGTACGCTAGGTCGAACCTAATCAGAGTAGTGAACAGGCAAATATCAGATAAAGTAAGGGTATCCCCGCACAAGTACCGGTTATTGGAGAGGTGGGATTCAAGCTTATCCAGTGTAGTGAATAGTTCATTGACAGCAATGTCATAAGCTTCTTGGCTCTGTGCAAAGCCACATCTGAAGAATTGAGATTTATGTGTCAGTGTAATCAAATTAGCACCTTTTGTTTTCTGATCATAATGAAAATGTGCATTTGAATAATGTACAGATTTGTTCAATACCTGTATACTCCATTGTTAACACTGGGATAGATAACTTGATTCCACTTCTCAATCTCCCCTCTAAGCTCTACTGGACACAGATCCGGACCCGACCCGGTAGTAAAACCTGAATTCAAGAACTCAATTATACCATAACTCTCATTGCACACCACCTCTTTTTTCTTAACATCCCAGAGCATTGGGACCGTTGATCTGCCATCATACCCCCCTCTTCTCATCTTATAAACCTCTCTCAGATTCTTCTTTCCATTCGCAAAATCAGGCCCTGCCACTAAAACTGAATCTTTGGTTGATTCTGAATGGAATTCCCAAGAGCCATCTGATCCAGGTGCAGCGATCGAAACAGGGAGGTAAGCCTCGAGATTTCTCAGGGCTCTGACAATTAGAGTACGGTGGGCCCAGGGGCAAGAGAGGCCGACATAGAGATGGAGAGAGGTGCTAGGGTTAGGGTTTTGTGGAGAGGTATAGTAAAGGGAAGGGACAGAAGGAAAGAGGCTACTTGGCCGGGAGTATGAGCCAGAGGGGCTTGGGGGAGCCAACTGGCGCATCATGAGATGCCACATGGTGGACCAAGTGGAGCGTACGGCGGAGATGAGGGGCTGAGGAGGCAGCGCGCGTCCCCAAAGAAGGCGCGTGAGGGAGGTGATTGGATCGCTGCTCGACTTGTCGGGAAGGGACATGCTTATGGGAGTGAGGCGGCGGCGACGGCGGGGGTCGCGCGAGGTAGAGAGACTGATAGAAGAAGGGAAATGGAGAGTTTGGTTGGATAGGAAACACGAGTTCAGTGTCGCCATTGCTTGGTGAATGGTTAGAGAACAAACTAAACTGATGGTGATCGACAGATCAAGTCATGACATTCCACTGGGAGTGGGGACCGAGGCGAACGGGAATTCATATTCTATTTTCTTATTATTCGAAAATAAAATAAAAAAATATTGCGAATGATTATTGCTTTGTTCGAAAATTGAAATATCGGAAAAACGGAAATTCATATCCATATTAATGGTCCGCTAATTCAAATTCTTAACCCGCTAAGTAGAAAAAAAAAACAAAAAATCTTGGACGGAATAGATTATTCCGTTCAGCACTGTAGCAATATATATAAATTTTTTTTTTTGAGGTTTGGTTTCACATAAGAGAACTAAAAAAAAATTACTACAGTGATGGACGGTTTATCTTGTTTATTTTTTTTTAAAGTTAGATCGCTAATTAGGATCAAGATTAACGAAACGGGATAATTTATTCTGTCCAGCTACAGTGTCGGACGGGATAAACTATCATGTTTTTCTTATATTTCAATTTTTTAATAAAACGATCTCCTTTCGTGATATATTTTTATTTTTATTTTCAATTAATAAAAAATCGGAAATTCATATCCCCGAGTTAACTCAAATTTTGAGTACAGATCTGGACTGTCCGATCTGTTTTAGCATGAATATCAAAGCAGACTCGTAGCCTAGTGGTTTCCACCTCTAGCCAATCCGGGTCAAATTTTGATCGGACGGTCCGGCTCCAAACTCAAATTTTGAGTTGCCTCAGGGAATCCGGACTCGGCGAGAGGATGTGGCAGATTTTTATTACGTGTAATATTTAAGAAAAATATCTTGCGACATTATTTTTCACATTTCCTTTCATGGAAACGAAAAATGATGAACAATTAGACATGCAAATGCCATGTGCTTCTCATGTCACCCTTTCTTCCGAGCCTTTACCAAAAAATGAATCAGCGAACTTAAAACTTTCGTGGGAGCAACAAAAACAAGTATGTTACATTCGGTACATCTGTACACTGGCAACAGCAGGGAAAAACAATAAACAAATATAAAAGCAAAGAAAACTATTATGATTCATGCACATCAACTAAAAATCCAAAACAAAACTTGGATTTCATCAAAACACAAAATTCATAATTAAGATCAGCAACATCCATAATTAAGGAAAAATGTCTAGAATTCATTCTAATAAAACAAACACTACTTTTTTAACTCCCATCAAAACTGCACTTAGACGATAGCATTGGCAGCACTTGCAATTCTTGGCCACAGATCAGCACATTCCTTTCCAATCGGTCCTGTGATAGCAGATCCTGCATGATATAGTACCACAGCAAATTAGATTTGGTGTTGCATACATAAACCAAGAAAATCACACATTTTATACCAATTAAGAACTATAAAGATCAGTATACAAGCCATGGTTTCCTCTCTCTACAGATTAGGCCTAGCTCAAGTCCAGTACCCTTTTTCTAACAGGCTATGTTTGAGATAAAAAACAAGAGTTATCCCCTTATATCCCATGTGAGAGTGGAGATAGGAGTACATTGAGTTAGAGAGAAGTTCTTAGTTTTCTTTATACATGCAGAAACTTCAAGTAGTGTGTAATAAAAGATATAATGAAACAACAAACACTCACCCTTCATTTCACCCTTGGGATTCACAATGACTCCAGCATTATCTGCAAAATAAAAAAAAGAAATCACATAAATATGTGTAGAATACATGCAAAGAGACAAGGTCTAGACAACTAGAGCAATACATTCTGCACATAAATTGTCATGAACAGCCAAGGATTAAAAGGCAAGCAAACAAAATGCACTGTGAATAAAAGGTGTACCAGGAGACAGGTAACAAGATGCAATGAGTAACATCATGCTGTTTAATACTGACGATTATAATCTGTGCTTATCTCTGAAAGTGATTAAACCATAGGGAAATCACTCTTCCAGTATCAAAGCAACATTACAATAAAGAATAAAATAAGATAAAATAGAGAATAAATCAACACCCCACTGATTAATATGAAAACCCAACAATTGCAATTTTTCACAATTGCTGGTGACTATCTAACATGGAAAGACTGCAGTTACCGCTCTTATGACCACAAATATACTGAAACGCCTGATATAATTGCCAAGGGAGTACAAATATGCTGGAAATATGACTAAACAATTCCTGCGATTGTATGCACACAAGTTAAGATAGATTACTAGGATGTTTAAATGATTATATGCTCCAACAATATGCAAATATATCCCTGCAAATGATAATCGGAAAGGTATTATGAATATTCTACAATAAGCAATAACAGGGGCACCACATGATATCTTGAGATCTCCTAATGGCACACATGAAAAAACCTCCTAAAAAAACAAATAAAACCGAGAATAGGCATTGTACATACCTTCAAAATACATGTAGATACCGTCCTTTCGGCGGAAGGGCTTGCGCTGCCTGACAATAACAGCAGGCATGACCTTCTTTCTAAGATCGGGCTTTCCCTTCTTCACGGTAGCCATGACCATGTCTCCCATACAGGCTGACGGAAGCCGGTTCAAACGCCCCTTGATGCCCTTCACTGATATGATGTACAGGTTCTTTGCTCCCGTGTTGTCAGCGCAGTTCACCGTCGCTGCCACCGGCAGACCCAGTGACATGCGGAACTTGTTCCCAGCCGAACCTCCACGTCCTGTACCGGTGATAAAATCATTTGGAAGGAGTTCTCAATGTTTGTTAGGACCAAAATGTGAAAGAAATTGGATTGTATTTATTATATTAGTATTTTTTTTACTATTCATCCTATTATATAACGCTTAATTTGGGTCTAGCACTACCATGGAAGTGGAAAATGTTGCTCTAAAATAATTTGGCAAATGCTAGCCAGGTGCAGCCTTTACCAGTAGAGGTATCAGCAGTACGAACTTACAGGCCAAGAGTATTTGTTGGTTTCATCATGATTTATGTTAAAACGACAACCATCATGAAAAGTTGATGCAACTTTTAATCAGTGGTAAGTAACTTAATTACTAAAAATCACAGAAATACAGTATCGCTAAAGCAATTTTGGTCTGTATCAAGGACCCAAGGAGTAATTCTTTCTCTTCGGGATCAATTAAAATTCAACTGTGAGTCAAACTAATTACTTATATTAAAATGTAACAGCATTCGCCCCAATTAGGATGATCATGACTTTGTATCCCCGTGTCAAACACAATTTAAACAATCACAATACCAAAATAAAATGAATGCCATCTAAAACCCTATATACAACTACCTTATCTTTAATCTTTAACTCTATACAAAAGCATGTATGAGCTTGGTTACAAGACCAGAAAAAAGAGAAAAGAAAGTGCAAAATATATGAAGATTATTGGAGACGAAAGAGATCTCTCTATAATTAGAGTAATGCAATTCCCGTTTATCTGATGAAAATTTAACCAATAATACCGTATGATACCAATCACCAACTTGGTCCCTTCTCTCCACTATTCTTACCCAAAATACAACTTTTGTACATGAAACAACAACTCAATTGCCAAACAATCAGACCTTTTTACCATTGTATAACAAATACTAATCACGATTCCACTTCAACAAAAACAATTAGATCGAAATATTCGACTGGAAAACCAACAGGATACAGAATGGATCCGATCAAGTAACAGCGGATTCACATTTACAACGGCTAGAATCTAACAAAGTGTGAGACTGCGAGTCGAACAAAGATGGATTACCTCGCTTCGACATTTTGAAAGAGCTCCACTCTAATGGCGGCAGTAGTAATAGCTAGAAAAGGCCTCTTTTTATTATATAGTAGCACTCTAGGGTTTTTCGCTTGCAATTACGATTTTATCCAAGGATGTCAGAATAAATTTTATTATTCCATCCATACCCCTGTAAAGTTTGATAGCAATTTAAATGGGTTTAAATTCGGAAAGAGCCCATGTAAAGAGTTTCAGGTTTGAACTCGGGGCCGAGTTCAGGTCCAATGGGCCGCATTAATATTTCGTCCTCTTTACATCCGTACCTTGTGCTTGCTCAAATTTGTTCGATTTGATTGGTCAATGTGAGAGGTGCCAAGTGCCAACTATAGTTTAGAAAATTTTACATATTTTTCGCACAATACATGATGAGTGAGGCTATGGTGCTATGCGTAGCACGGATGGCTAGTGTACTACGGCTCAATATGGTACTTTTTAAAATTCTAGCGGTCGATCCGAACCGTTCAATGTGATAACCATATGAATATGTACTTGCAAACTAAATTTTATATTTTTGAATTTTTTTACTATTTTTTTAGATAGGTAGAATTTTGATGGTCCAGAATTTTCAGAAAACACTGATTTTTCTACTTATCTAAAAAAATAGTAAAAAAATTCAAAAAAATATAAAATTTAGTTTGCAAGTACATATTCATATGGATATCACATTGAACGGTTCGGATCGACCATTAGAATTTTAAAAAGTACCATATTGAGCCGTAGTACACTAGCCATTGGTGCTATGCATAGCACCATAGCCTCACTCATACATGATTTATCCTTTTTTTATTTTCAACATGATTAATTCTTCAAACACATAAAATTTACTCTCTTTCAAGCCAGAAAAGATGAACGTGTACTAGAACGATACCTGGTTGATTTTCTTTAAGATCACTGTCGTTATTTTTTTTGCTAGTTTTTCTATGGAAACGGACAATCACATTTTGAAAAGAAAAAAACTAGAGTTTCAAAATGTGGGGATGCTTCTGTTAGAGAATCCTGCAAAACTGGAGAGGATCCAAAGGGCCAGACCATAGAAAACAAATTCGTTCCCGCCCCCGATTTTGGCATCCCGCTGTAATTGAATTCGTATCTCTGCATTAAAAATCTATTGAGTTAATAAATCTCAACAGTCTAATTTGTTTTAAAATCGTACGGACTAAATTTGCACTAATATTGAAAAACCTCCTATGTTATAGACAAGAGCCGGATAAACTTTAGACGGTTCAGATTCATTAACTCAAAAGATTCTCTTTTGAGTTAATGCAGAGAATACGCGTTCACTGTAATTCCCTCGTCGGCTCATTGTCCGAACTTCTTTGCTCTAATCTCATTGGCGGACTCAAATGGGGTCAGGGTTTAGAGTACAGGTTCAGGGTTTAGAGTTTATTTTTTTACGTTTGAAAGGATGGTCATAGTACGTGAATAATCAAAACACACTAATCGTGCCGTGACTACATGTGACGTGTTCAAACGTGACCGGTCATTTTGGTCACGTTTAACTATTTTGTTCGTAATTTTAGTTAGTTTATTCAGAATTCAACATTTGATTAAGATCTAATGGTCCTAATTTATATGACCATGTGTCGTATCGTAATCAAATTTTTTGCGTAATGTGTCTTGTCGTGTCAAATTTTCGAAAAATAGTTATGACATAGGACACGCGAGTCACGACAAGTAACCGACACATGTGTCGTGACAGAACTGTATAATAATGCCGGGATACTTTTTTTAGATCAGTGTCCTACCTGATCCGCCCTGTCTAATCTCATACAAAAAATTAGCCGATTGAGATACTTTCTTCCCGCACTGCCTCTCCCCATTCCGCTAAGATGGCATGGTCTCACCCGGACATCTCCATTGACGACCTCCTCTCTCTAATCAAAGCCTTCGTCGACATGCTAGTGCTCGCCTCTGGCTATCAGTCGTCCGGCCTCACTGCGAAATGGGACCCACAAAATGTCACCAAGGTCATCCGTTGGGGTCTCTTCTTTGAACATGTAAGCAAGCTTTTAATTTCCTAAACCCAATCCTTACTACTGGCATTGGATTTAACTGGAAATATCTGTGTTTGAAGGAGATTTTTTTTTTTTATTCTCATCTTTTTAATGCTGCGTAGGTTTTTAAAGGTCTTCGTGAATCGGGTGATTATGAAGGTTCTGTCAAGGAACTAGATGCGGCTCTAGCTGAACTGGCATCTGATCCCCTTTTCCCTAAGGTATCAGTTATAAATTTTTAATTACTGCCCCTTTATCATTTTTTTCTTTTTGGCTTTAATGCAATTTACACCTACTTGGCTGAAATATGTACTGAATTGAGGAGTACTGTGAATCACTCAAATGTACTTTCGATTTACTTCGGGTTAGATCAAGATAAACTGTGCAATGCTGTCCTGTATTGGGTACTTAAATGTCTATGGTATAAGCTACCTATTATTCACTGTACCAGGGAATTTACATCCCAAAATTTCAAACTATGACCTATCCGGACAGTGACAGTGAATTTTCATTTTATCTAAAAAAATATGATAAAATTTTCATGAAAGCCATTTTCTGGAAAAAATGCTGTTTATCAAAAGAAGAAGAAAAAGCTTAGTAGGGATTTACTGAGATTTATGGGAATAACAAAATGCAAGGGTCAATGATAAGAATGTAAACAGTTCCAATCAATGTTTAATGTTTTTTCTTTGTTTATAATCCATTATATTCTTCAAAATTATAAATGAACATGTGACTTGATGGCGCAGGGGTTTGGACATATATCATCAGAGACACTATCAGAAGCTAGAATGCTAGTGATAGAGCATTTCCTTAATTCAAACCCATTAAGTGTTTCACATCTCAGTTCTCTTTTCATGTCAACTATTGAAATGGATAGAGACTATGTCTATACATCAGGCAACCATAACAGGAGAGATTATTTTGAGAAGTTGACTGCTCAGATGGAGTCTCTAAATCTCATCCCTAGAGAAGAAGACATGTCCAATGGAAACAGTAGTATTAGTGAGGAAAACCCTAATTTTGTTGGTCAATTGCCTTTTCTAACTGAAAAAATCTTAAGGAGGAGAGAACTGGTGTCACGCATGTCGTCATGCGAGAAGGTTCTAGATTATTTTGTAAATAGCTGCCAAGAACTGAACCCTCCCATTTCTCCAGGGTAAGCAATTAAAAATGATAGATGCTTTTCTTTTGTTATTTTTATACGAGGATTAAGATGCTAGCTAAAATTATGAAACTCGATACATCCTGAGCAGGCTTTAAGGTATGGTTTTGCACCAGTTTACCCTAATTTAAGATTTATACAACAAGGAGGTTTCCTTTTTTTTTTTTAAATTAGGAGTTCTGAAATGATTGAGGAGCTTCTTGGATGGAAGGAATGGAGATCGAGGTGTCTCTCTTATATGCTCAACAGAAGAACCATTAAAATCCTATCTGGTGCTAATTTGATCTTTGCTGCACCAAAAGAGCAATGGATGAAGGTTTTTGAACACTTAATCATTTCTTCAGAGGATAACTTTTTAGAAGTTATGGTATGTAACAGTAAAATTGTATCATTTATTTTTAGCTTTTGCCACTCAACTTTACTGTGCAAGGATTGTATTGCTGCTGGTGCAGTGCTTTACCCACCCAAATGATATGGTGCTGAGGTGGCTATTTTGTCCTCAAAATTTCAAAATACCAAGCAAAGTAGCAAGAATGCCAATTTGGATTCAAGTTGCAACACAGTAATACCTATATGCAGCCCAAACTGGTTCAGACAAAGTATCATGGTCAATCCTAGGCACTACTCGGCATGCTACTCATATAATAATTAAAAAAACAGTTTATTATTTTGTTTTAACAACAAAACAGGAGATTTGTCTACTAGGTTTGGTTGCGAAAAGGTGGAATTCTTTTGTAGAAGTGTCCACGTCACATGTTTGTGATTTTGTTCCTGTTTCTGCACAATTCTCAAAACTCTGCAATTTGTTCCAAGGGAATAGTAGCGAATACAATCCCCGAGACATTATTATGGATTTCAAGGTATTTAATTCTGATAACATTGAAGTTCTTATATGAAATTTTTTGCATACCATATCCAACTTTTAATTGCGTAATTTGGATGCTGTTTCTAATAATAAGAATAACATTGTCTGTTTTGTCTGAACTCCAAGTAATATATATATGCTAATTAAACATTAAGAAAAATAAGATTACGTGCAGTTTGTCTTTATCTACTGAACTTAATATTGACTGTCAGGTGGTATGTGTTAATATCCTTACAACTTGTAAACTTGGTTGTACTTGCACTATGTTAGAAATGCTGAATGGTATTTGCAAAGTGCAAACACATTAAAATAGGAGAGTCGTTGCAGAATCGCCCTTTTTGATTGTCCATGAAACACGTTACGAATTTTCTTTTATGACAGGAAAAGGATATTCTTGACTATGCAATGATGTCATTGACCCGTCAACTTCACAAAATTTGGCAAATACCGGCTATTCTCTTTTCAGCTTCCATTCCACCATGGTACTTTGTCAAATCTTATAATAATAATTATTTTAATAACTCCTCAAAAATTTGCCAGAAATTCTACTTTCTACTTGGATATTACCAAATTTTCATCTTTTGTAGGTTCTTTTAGTTTACATTCTGATATGTTAGACTGAACTTTTGTGTGCACTGTCACTGTAGCAGTTGGTACAATATACTAGAAGAGATGTTAGAAGAGACTGAACTTTTGTGTGCACTGTCACTATAGCAGTTGGTACAATAGGAAAGCGGGGATACTTTAATTTCTGGAGGAAATTTGAGGAGGGATGTTAGAGTAATTTCTTGTTTGTGGGAAAAGTAAATGATATTCTTAGTTTTTTGTTAATGCACATGAAAGTTTTTCCCATTGCAAACTTACGTCTCTCTAGAAATTTCCTAATTTTATGTGCTTAATAGGTGCCCGCTGTTCAAGATTTACATGAGTGAACTGGAAAAGCTATTTGATGGAACTTCTTCTACAATCAGGTTTTTTACTTTTTAAAACAGAATAATGAAGTAGGTATCGTTCTAATTGGGGTGTTTTTTTAGCAGATGCAACTGCACAGGAGATGAAAATCAGTTACACCAGAGATGTAAGAAGCGCTTAGTTTATTGGCAACATTGGTTTTATATTTATCGTACTTTGAAGCTAGGATTGTGAGTTCTAAGGAATGGGATCGTTACCTCCTATTTGCCAACTGTTAGGAATTAAGCCAACTCTATCAGTATCTTAACTAACCCTTGCTGTTTAATTTTAAAATTTAACCAAGTTACAGTCAAAGCCCAGTTTGCCCCAATTTCTGAACCAGTGTTTAACTGAAAAAAAAACAAGAATAAGGAAAAAGTTAGCTAAATCTTGGTTAAGCCAGCAGTTCGGGTCATTACTAGTATGCTATAAAAGGTCCCAGTAACAGTAAATCATAATTCTTTGTTAATATGCTGCACTATTGATTTGAAGTAGTGATAGATGTGCAACTTGATAGGTGAAATTGGGGACAGGATTCGGTGCCTCTTCATTTTTCATCTTGTATCGCCTTTACCAAATGCCTGATGTGTGTAAATATTCTTATGGCTTCGGGCTATTCAGGTTATTTTGATCTAGTGGGTAAGTACAGAATCCCTAAATTTCTAGAGATATATTATTACCCACCAGTTCCAATCCCTAAATTTCTGGTTGGAATTGGTTTTTGGCATGAATGTGGATCCCATAAACCCAGGTGGCATTGTGATAATTCTGCTACAAAATATACCAAGTTCATATAGCAAAAGCAGGACCTTAAATTTGAGGCAATAAATAGCCCTTTTAATTAGACATAGCTAATACCTTAATGTTTGCTATTTTTTAGCTCAAGCAGAAAATCATACAAAAGAAACCTCCTTGGTTTACTGTTTACACTGCAAGTACTATCTGCTATTATTTCCAGATCAGATCGTAGAACCCTGCTTTGCTGATCCAGACCGTCCGATCTAAAACAAACACACTGATCTGATTTTATTGACGTCATCTAGAAATGGATTTTTGATGACAATTGCCGAGAAATTTGGCGTGTTTGTTTTAGATCGAATGGTCCAGACCGAAAAAGCAGGGTCAGTTAATCTGATTCGGGAATAACATAGAAACACAGGCTTACATGGCCTCTTGCCTTTTCATCCTCTTTAACTTTTTGTTTCAAAATACAAAGGTTCACTCTGCAACTTATTCATCATCAAGCTATCCCAAATATACTTCTAACATACATGCAGAACCTTTATAAGACCAGCAAGCATATGCCGGGCTTAATTTTTTTTCCAAAGCTTTTATATGGTTCAGCCTCCCTCATCAAATATTAAATAGTATAGTGGTTAGAATTTCATTTCGTGGTCATGGATACTTGGGTTCAAATCCCAGCTGCCACACATTATGTATTTTATGTTTTGGCCCCTCTAATCTAAATTTTCTGGTTCCACCCCTGGCCCGTTGTTGTCTGACAATTGTGTTATTATACAGCAATGAATCAAGGCATATTTCACGAATTCTGTTGCAAAGGCACATATCTTTCTTGCACTTGAAAACCAGTATCAACTAAGCAAGAATGTTTCACAAAATCAGGTTCTGGAAAATTTTGTGCCTGTGAGTGGTCGCTGATTTATGCTTGACAAGTATCTGGTAGCCACAATGGTAGACAAATATAGAGACACGAATCGACATTTGCCTAATTTCCACAGACCGTGTTTATGTGTTGCTTTTTCTTTAGTGTGGTTTAGTGTTGTACAGATTGCCTTTCAAACAAACACTAGTTTATGGTATAACCCAAAGCTCAAAGCACCAAGCTGCTTTAATTACATGGAATGAAATAAAATAAAGGTCTGATGTTGATCTATTTTTGCTTATAGAAGATTCTAAAGATGTATTGTCTGAAATTGACATGACTCATGTGGGCCCCACTTCTGCACTTGCTACTATGCTTCTATGAGTTAGGAACCAATTAGTAACTCTTTATTAACCAATGAGAAACAATGCTTTTTAATGTGGTTTTCATTTTTCCTGTGCTGGTTTGTTGGCCTTTTTTCATAGTCAACCCTACAAAAACTCAAATATCTTGTGTACAGTTTTGTAGCATTTCTTTTTAGTTTGTTTTGAAAAAAATATATTCAAACAATGCATCAGCTTACTAACTCTGCTAGATAAAAACAAGAGGCATTTTTTTGTGTTTATTTCAATGTGTGGGATATTTCTAACTGACTGGATCTTGTTTGATTTTTTTTTTTTTGTAATTCAGGGATAGAGAAATTAAAATTTTTATTACAAGACAGTTTTTGGTAGGAACCTCTTGACCTCCGTGTGATTTTGTCACGTTGATGAGAGAAAAACTTGGTCGTTGGAGAATAAATTTTAACTCTAATAAACAATCCTTTCTGTTCATTTTATTTTAAAAACTAATAGTCTACACTTAGTTTGCTTTCTATTGTAAAATAAAGGGACAGCTGTCAGTGGAACCTTTTTTTATAAATAAAAACCAGTTGTAGCTGATTGACTTTCATTCAAATAAAAAAAAAAATGGATGAGAATAAATGATTTGTAAGTAAACGAATAAAAAACAACAGACACATCAAGACACCTAAATATTAACAAGTGACATTTTTTAATGAGGAGGGTTCAAATGCCTCCATCATGCCTCCATTTTTAAAACTTTAATAACTCGAAATTTAAAACTTAAAAGTCAAAATAAAACCGTTGGATATGATCTACATCATTTTATCTATGCACGTGTAAAAAATTATGATATTTCAATTTTATTTTGGTTGTCATCAAGAGTTTGTCAAAAAACGTACTAATGTGGATAATTTCTAGACGTTGATTTTTCAACTTATTGATTCACATAAAAACAAAATCAAAATGTGATAATTTTTTATGAGCACATAGATAAAATGATGTAGATCATATCTAACGGTTTTATTTTGACTTTTAAGTTTTAAATTTTGAGTTATTAAAGTTTTTAAAAATGGAGGCATAGTGAAGGCATGAAAAATGGAGGCATTTGAACCCTCCTCTTTTTTAATTAAAGAAAAAAAAATAGGATTCTCTCTATGTGAACACATCATAATTTCCCCGTATACCCAGCGAAGAGTGTAATTTATGTTTAAAATCTTCCTAGTTTCATGAACTGAAATTTTAGGCTCCAGTTTTCTTATTTTTTAATTAGGATTTTTTTTTTTGTGTTTTTCAGGTTTTCGAAACAGTCTATTTCATGTTTATTTGATAATCTAAAACATGTTTATCTACGTTGTTTTAATTTGTACAAGCAATATATGCTGCGTAGGGAAGTTCCAATATTGAACATCCATTTTGCAAGCATTTTTTTTTTCTCTACAGTTTCTCACATTGAAGAGCAAAATATATATTTCCTGCATAGGGTTTGGAGAATACATTACAAGAATTAATCGATAAAATATTCATGAACTAAAAGGCATAAACCGATATATATCCATGTAAATAATTTACAAAATTTCATATATGAAAGGGGGCACGACTTTAGTTCATGAAAATTTAAATACATGAATAAAAGAAAAGGGTGGAACAAATTGTTACTTTTGAGGGGCCAAAAGATAAAATGACAATTTAATATATTCGGTGGCAGCCCCAATACATTGTTCCCCAGTATATTTTATGAACCTTAATAGAAACTTTTTGTGCAAAGATCCCTTGATGATTATTTTCTGTCAAATATTGTGTTGTGTACAAGTATGCCCAGTAATTTTATTAAAAAATAAAATAGTAAAAAGAAAGATGCCTTTGTCCAATAAGATAAGGTACTGTTAAATTTTATGAAATTTAAATTTTATTTTGTATCAGATTGTTAAAAATAATATATTCGGTATTTGCGTGAGTTATTTATATTACAAGATATCCATCTTATTCAATATAGAGGGGAATTTCATGTATACCCCAAAATTTTGAAATTACGTATCGCCTTTAAGTTCATAATATCATATTTCCCCTTCTAAATTTCAAAAATTCAAAAATTTACTCATTCTATTACCTTTTCTATCAAAACTCTTTTTAATTAATAAAGTACCCATTTTACCCTTTATAAAAAAATAAAAAATATGTAGCATGTTTAAGAAAAATGACAGTCTTCTAATTGGTCGGTTTTCGAAGGCAAATAATTCATTTCTCTACATAATATGTAGTATTTATAAATTTAAAATGAGTTTAAATAGGGAAGGTAGTAAAATGGGTAAATTTGCGGGTTATTGAAGTTTATAAGAGTAAATATGATGTTATGAAGTTTAGAGGGGATACGTAATTTTGAAGTTTTTGAGGATATACGTGAAATTCTCCCTTCAATGTATGTAACAAGTCACTATAATGTGTCGAAATTTTTAATCATTTTTTATGTTGTATTTATTAGAGAGCTACTGTTTAAATTTAAAAAATTAGCTTTCCCCACCCCCCAAAATATATTTTGTTATTGAAGTAAAGTTCAGCGAACATATCTAATACTATGAAAATGCAAACTCAGAAAAGGAAAAGAAGAAAATGTATCATGAGTAAGTGTATAAATAAATTATTATTATTATTATCATCATCATTATTATTATCTTAACTAGTATCATATTGTAACTATTATTATTAAATGACTTTTTCTAGGAGGCGGGTAAACATGAATAATGCATAGGGAAAATGTATATTTCGGATTTTTGTTCGACTTTAGCACGGTTCTTATTTCTTTGTTCATAACTCTGACTAAATTCAAAAAAGAAGCAAGTAAAAGTAGATTATTTTAAAATATACATAGCTTATGAATAACAGACTTAACACACAGATAATAAATGTCGCATTTCTCCTAAGAGCATCTACATCTCTGGTACTATTAGAGTTTCTTATATGACGTGGCAGTTTCTAATATAGTTGCAGGAATGTGGGAGAGTTTCTTATTTAAAAACTATGCAGTAAAGTTTCTTATTAAGA
Source organism: Carex parvula (assembly GCA_025461045.1). Classification (NCBI taxonomy): domain Eukaryota; kingdom Viridiplantae; phylum Streptophyta; class Magnoliopsida; order Poales; family Cyperaceae; genus Carex; species Carex parvula. The sequence goes on along the minus strand of JAJGRW010000614.1, from coordinate 262,167 downwards.
AACTGTTTATAAACTCCATGCTGATCAAATGATTGACTCAAATTATTTCTGCTTTTTAATTTGTTTTTGACGTGAATTAATAGAAACTCTAAAATTAATTTCAGAGATGTGAGAGTTAGAAATTTTAGAGACTTTAATTTTTAAAAAGAGGTTAACAGTTATTTAAAAACTCATTTGAGTTGCTGCGATATAGATGCTCCAAGAGACATTTAATAACATAGATATCAGTGATATGTCTATATTTCATCTATTATTTCGTCTTGTTTCCAGACCAGACCTTATGATTTTGACCACTAAATTGCATAGTTTATATTGAAAATCAATAGAATATGGTACTGCTGCTGTTTTGTGGTTGAATTGCAGGAAATAGGCGAAAACAGGCAAAAAGGCAGAGTTCTAACTTCTCCCACGCGACCCGCGTCCCACCTGACGCGGGTCGCATCATAGCCAGACGCGACCCTCATTGCGCGCAGCATTTCCACCTGACGCGGGTCGCATGGAAACTCATGCGGGTCGCGTCGAGTTAACTGAGCCAGGCCCAATTGAGGGGAAACTATTTATATAGAAGGCCTGGCAACAGAAGAGACATCCATTAATCCACGATTTTCACCAGAGACAGTTCAGATCTGAATTGGAAGCGAAGGCCAAGCGCCTGAGGCGATCCGAAGAGGAGAGAGTCGATCTGGAGCTGAAGAGGAGTCGATTTGGAGAAGAAGACTCAACCTGAAGCTTCAATCCTCTTCTCTACCTCTTCTCTCACTATGATTTGCTTTCTTTCTCTCTCTCTTGTTTTGATTTTATTGATGTCTGAGTAGATACTGTAGTTTCGAGGGTTTGGATTTGTAGTCTGACACTTTGTTTGATGATGCATATGGATTGATTCTTATTGTTATTTCGTGTTTCTTTGATTCTTGTATTATTTGTGATTGCTTGATCTGAATTGTTTGATTCTTGATTGCTTACTGTTGAATGCCTTTGGCATTTCTTCTTGTACCAAAGGCTTGACGTTTCTTGCAAATTAGGTTAAGTACTTGAGGTAGGTCTGAGAACCGAAAGGTGAGGTCAATGAGTAGCCGAAAGGTGAAAGTTTCCACTTGCTCTTGCTCTTGCTCAGCTTGTGGATACCTTTAGTAAACAGAATTGAGAACTTAGGTTTAGATCAAACAGCTTGATTAAACCTAAGAAGGTGAAATTACATTTCCAAACCAGGTCTGCTAAGCCAACACACGAAAGTTGAGGTTCAGTGACACTAGGTACGGTCAATCTAACCTTACACGACTTAAACAACCAGTTTCTGACATGTGCAGACTCAGCTCAAGGGGCCATGCGGGTCGCGTGAGTTAGCACGCGGGTCGCATCACGAGGGTCGTAAGCCACAGCTTGCGAGCCGCGTGCCAGGTCCAGGGCGCTTAAGGGCCAAGCGGGTCGCATGCGAAAGCATGCGGGTCGCGTCACAAGGGTCGCATGCGAGAGCATGCGGGTCGCGTCACAAGGGTCGCATGCGAGAGCATGCGGGTCACGTGGCAGGTCCTGAGCAGCAAAGTTGAAGATGAAATCTGAAACCCTTGAAACGCCCTTTTATACCACAGTACAAAATACAAACATTTACTTGATTCTTTACTTGTTCATACATTGATAATTGAAATTGTTCATACATTCTTTTGTTTCATTCGTTTACTTGTTCATACATTTTAGGAATAGACAAACCCCCAAACATTCAAACTTCTAGTACCTAACTAGGAATAGTTTAAGTTCAGAAAATAGACCGTCCCTGAGGATCGACACCCGTTCTAACTACACGACAGGGTTGTGCACTTGCAGCCTTTGTCAAAGAGTTGAATAGGGTTTAAACTCTACAGCTTAGGCTGTAGTGAAGCTCTGTACCTCTCATTTGGGAGCGAACAATCAGAGTTACAAAAGCCCTTATCTAAAAAAGAAGAGGAGGGTTCAAATGCTCCATTTTTCATGCCTCCACCATGCCTCCATTTTTAAAAACTTTAATAACTCCAAATTTAAAACTAAAAAATCAAAATAAAACCGTTGGATATGATCTACATCATTTTAACTATGCACGTGTAAAAAATTATGACATTTCAATTTTGTTTTGGTTGTCATCAAGAGCTTGTAAAAAATGTACTAATGTGGATAATTTCTAGACGTTGATTTTTCAACTTGTTGATTCACATAAAAACAAAATCAAAATGTGATAATTTTTTATGAGCACATAGATAAAATGAGGTAGATCATATCCAACGGTTTTATTTTGACTTTTAAGTTTTAAATTTGGAGTTATTAAAGTTTTTAAAAATAAAGGCATGATGGAGGCATGAAAAATGAACCGATATTTTTATTAATACCCAAAAAAAAAAACAAATTATCAAATCTGCTCCCACCCCAACTTTATTTTTATTTCTACCCTAACCGCCCGTGGGCTGGGCGGTCCACTTTTCCCACCAGACCGCCCAGCAGCCGGGCGGTCCACTTTTCCCACCAGACCGCCCAGCAGCCGGGCGGTCCACTCTTGAAACCTGACCGCCCAGGGGCTGGGCGGTCCACTATTAATTTTTTTTTATAAGCGGTCCGCTGGGAGCAGACCGCTATCTCTCTCTCTCTTTCGTCTCTGCCTCCAGCCACCCCGCCGCTCGCGTCGCCGCCCGAAACCACCACCCCAGCCGAAACCCCACTCTTCCTCTCTCTCTCTCTCCCTCTCTCCCTCTCTTCCTCTCTCTCTCTCTCTCTCTCCCTCTCTTCCTCTCTCTCTCTCTTCAAATCTGCCATTCTCTCTCTCTCTTCCTCTCCCTCTTCCCCTCTCTCTCTCCTCCTCTCTCTCTCTCTCTCACCCGAACCCTAATTTCGCCCATCTCGGCAACAGTCCGATTATTTTCGGGTAAGTTTCTAAATAATTTTTTTAATTTATATTTTGTATCTTGTATTGGCATTGGAACGATTGGTAGAATTGAATTGTTAATTATCTTGTGCGGGTTGTTGATTTTCCCGACACGATTGAATTGTTCAAAATTAGGGTTTCCAAAATTAGAGTTTGTAGTTTAGGGGTTTAGGGTTGACAAAACTGAAGTTTATAAATTAGGGTTGAATTGTTAATTATCGTGTGCGGGTTGTTGATTTTCCTGTCGCGATTTAATTGTTAAATTAGGGTTGGATTGTTAAATTAGGGTTTATGATTGAATTGTTTAAATTAGGGTTGAATTGTTAAATTAGGATTTAGGGTTAAATTGTTTAAATTATGTTGAATTGTTAAATTAGGGTTGAATTGTTAAATTAGGGTTTAGGGTTGAATTGTTAATTTAGGGTTTAGGGGTTAAATTAGGGTTTAGGGTTGAATTGTTAGATTATGGTTGAATCGTTAAATTAGGGTTTAGGGTTGACAGATTTGGAGTTTATAAGTTAGGGTTTATAAATCAGGATTTATAAGATAAAATCTTCTGTTTATTGAAATGTAGTATGGTCAGAACTAGACGGGGACGTGCATGGGATGCCCCTCTGGAGACGGGGGAGAGTTCACATGATCACAATGTAGAGGAATCCGGTGCAGCGGCATCCGGTGCAGCGGCATCCAGTGCAGAGGCATCCGGTGCAGAGACGTCCGGTGCAGATGCTCCCTTTGGAGATTTTCCCCCGCACCATCCTGACACATTTAGTCCTCTTCTTTGGACCCCACATGTCCGTCACCGTGTCTCACTTGCATCTATGGAGGTACGTTGGATTTGTATTCCTAATTTAAATAGCATTATTTAATATTACAGATAATTAGACGTTTATATTGAAATCATTGTAAAATGCAGGACACGACGATGATGACAGTGAGACATCGCACCCCCGAGATACCATACGTCCGTCACCCGTTGATGGAGCAGTGCATCATGCGTCTCGGGTTGTATCAGTTGGCCACCATGCCTCACTGTGATATTGATCAGGCCCTCGTTTGCAGTCTAGTGGAGAGATGGCGACCGGAGACGCATACATTTCACCTTCCGGTTGGGGAGATGACAGTCACACTAGGTGATGTCAGCGCCTTGTGGGGTTTACGGATAGACGGCGACCCCATCGGTGGTGTCTCAGACCATCCAGACCTGATGCACATGATACCGGAGCTGCTGGGGGCCGCTCCGTCGGACTTGCAAAAGAAGAAGAAGAAGAAGAAAGGAGAGGAGGAGGAGGAGTACCGGTATTCACAGTACTGCATCAGTCTTGCGGCGCTCCGCAGTTACTTCCACCGGTGTAGGATCACCCGCGAGACACGTGACGAGCAGGCCGTTCTGAGGTAATCACAAACAGTTGCAAATTAAAATATGTTATGGATTCAACAAAAAATGTAGTTATTTATGACTCTAATTTATATTGCAGGTACGTGAGGGCGTTTGTCATGGATTTATGTGGCAGCGTCATGTTTGTCGATTCCAGCGGTGACGCAGTCCCGATTATGCTCCTCTCTCTGCTGAGGGACATTCAGCGGCCGTCGAAGTGGAATTGGGGTGGAGCCGTGCTCGCCCACTTATATCGAGGCTTGTGTCATGCTTGTCTGGTAAGTTTGTACAAATATTTTAATTTTTTTATTATATATATTAGGGTTCCATATTTACCAGAAATGCATCGCATGTCCAAAATTTAGGCGACGAACAAGCAGATTGCCGGACCGCTTCTTCTACTCCAGCAGTGGTCCTGGTCACATATACCGGTGTGTCGGCCTGTTCCTCCAGCTCAGGCGGGGTTATGGATGGGAGATGACCCCGAGAGACGTCCGGGGTACGGTGCCATATGGGCTACTCCCCACACATACGAGGACACGGGCAGGGGGAGGACCGTGGGAATTTCGTATGTCCGGGGTCAGCTCCAGATGCTTCACGAGGCGAGCATCACGTGGTACCCCTATCGTCTGTTCTACGATCGGGGCCTTCTGTGCCCGCTGACATTAGAGCAGAGATATCTCTCGTTTTATCGGGGGCCGTGCGTATGCTTCTGGATAGTTGAGTATCACTATCCTGATCGAGTGCCCCGTCAGTTTGGCTTGGATGCCTATGTCCCTGATTTTCCAGAGTTGGGCGAGCAGCAGACCACCCAGCTGCACAGGTAACTACCCACTGCCTTATTGTTTGTCTATTTTATTACTTGTTCAGCCATACACGTTACTAATTAATTCATATTGTAGCACTAAACACAACAAGCCCAAAGTCGATTGGAGCACGCGTTTCTGGGAGCATTACCAGCGTGCTGTAAGGCCGGAGGATCACTTATGGACCCCGCCTCCAGCTCCAGATGCCCCTATGCCGGTCGGGCCTTGGAGATTGTGATATTTAGTCTGGTACCAGAGATGGGGCATGCCGACGGTTAATCTACAGGGGGACTATGGTGATGCTCTTCGACGGAGACTCACGGGTGAGGGTGACGGATCTAGGACTTACTTGCCTTTCGGCCCGATCCATGCTCGTTCGGTATGTTTAAATGAAACTGACATGCTTAAAAAATTGTAGTTATTTATTCATCTTCTAATAATAATAATGAAAATACATTGTGTGCAGATTTTGACTGCTATTAGAGGAGTGGCACACAGCTTGGTGTGCATGGCGAGAAAAAGTTGGAGAGCGATAGGATGTCAAATGCTCCAACACAGTGCACCGATCGTGGAAGACTCTGGCTGGGACGGGCGCCTCGTTGGTATGTTGCACGATGCCGGGGAGGACATCAATTGGCGCGAGATAAAGGCCCCACCACCAGATCCGGAGCAGCCTAGAGCCCCTATCTACGCTGATGAGATGCCGCCACCTCCTACAGGTAATAATATGTCATACAAATGATCATTATTAAGCGTCTCTTTAAAAGATCATTATTATTAATTTATCTTCATTTTTGCAGATGATGACTCGGGTTGGGCGATCCACCAATGGGTGTTGAACAACAACGCGTGGAACACATACTACAACGAGCATGGAGTTCCAGTGCAGCATACCGAGGTAGCAAAAGTTCATTATTTAATTAATTTACTCGTTACTTCTATGTCTTTAATTTAACATTGTTTACATACAGGATGAAGCTGCTGCCGCCGCAGCAGCCGCCGTTTTCTCTTTGGATGACCTAGCTCCAGATGAGGGCGGATGGGAGCCAGCTAGCTCCCACCGACCGCAGTATATGGAGCCCAGACAGCACGACGGCGAGGCCAGTGGGAGTGGGGCACAGACTGCAGATGGCTTTGCCGCTGCTATATTTGGCACACCGCCTCCGGCCACGTATCCTCCTACTTGGGAGGCCGATCCGTGGGTGTTGCGTACACAGGCGGGGATCCATGGGGAGCATGCATTACACCTGGGGGCGGACCCATGGGCGCGTGAGGCCGTACACGATGACATGCAGGTGGATGAGGTTCACCAGAGGCGTCCGCCGTCGCAGAGAGAGCGCCATGCACCTACTAGGTTGGACCTCTCCGGACCTCGCCCTCGTCGTCGCCGTTAGGGTTTTTATATATTTTTTAGTTTGATAGGTTTCTAGTATTTTAGTTTGGATTATTATATTTCGTGTTTGGACTGTTATGTTTCATTTTTACACTTACCATTTAGATTACCTACTTTTGTTGTTTATACTTACCATTTAGATTACTATTTAGATTACCATTTAGAAACATTTAAACATTAGCAAACTTAATATAAAACTAATCAATTATATTAAAACTACACAATTACATAACATATAAAAATAATCGTCAATTATAAAAATATAATCGTCAACAAATAATAATTATATATCATACAATTTAATATAAAACATTCAAATAAATCATTACAACAATTTAATGTAAAACATTCAAACAAATCATTACAACAATTTAATATAAAACATTCAACCAAATCATTACAACAATTTAATATAAAACATTCAAACAAATTAAAACATAAAACCTTAAAAAAAAAAAAAATTAATAGTGGACCGCCCAGCCCCTGGGCGGTCAGGTTTCAAGAGTGGACCGCCCGGCTGCTGGACGGTCTGGTGGGAAAAGTGGACCGCCCAGCCCACGGGCGGTTAGGGTAGAAATAAAAATAAAGTTGGGGTGGGAGCAGATTTGATAATTTTTTTTTTTTGGTATTAATAAAAATATCGGAAAAATGAAGGCATTTGAACCCTCCTCAAAAAAGAAAGAAATATACATAGCTCACCTTGATGATGATAGACTGTACTTTCATCTGTTCACATCAACAGGTTAGTTGATGATGATACACTGTACTTTTATTATATATTGACTTTACCTAATGATAAGCATACACTTATGATTATTATAATTCACACGCCATATATGATTTAAGAATTTATGCATGTGTTTATGCGTTCATATATTTACTTCGTCTATAATAACTTCTTTTGTTGTCTGATTGCATAAATTTAATTGAAACCACTGAATTGTTGCTTTCAAAAAGTAGACATAACTTCTAAGTTTTACCAAATGTCAAAATAATCATGTTATTATTTTAAAAAAGGATCAATGAAAAAATTCCACTTGTAAGGGAAAAAGTCGATATTTTGGGGTTTTGCGAGGGTCAAATTGTGATAGCCTTTTGCTATATTTTTTAATTGGGAGTATTATACGTATAACCCTCAAAAACATTGAAATTACTTATTTCTCCCTCTAAAATTCATAATATCATATTTACCCATCTAAATTTCAAAAACTCACAAATTTATACAATTTATTGGCTTTTTTATTAAAACTCATTTTAAGTTTATTAAGTACTCATTTTATCTTTTATTAAAATATAAAAAATATTTAACATATTTAAGAAAAAAATAAGTCTTCTAATTGAGCGGTTTTGAGAGCAAATGGTTTAGTTTCTCACTTTGACACACACAGAAGCATATGCCTAAATGTCACCATGTATGTGTCACAAGTAGAGAAATGAACCGTTTGTTCTTGGAAACTAATCAGTTAAAAGACAATATTTTTCTTACACAAATTACATGTTTTAATTTTTAATAAATGGGTACTCTATAAATTTAAAAAGAGTTTTAATAGAAAATTCAACAAATTGAATATTTGTGAGTTTTTTAAACTTAGTAGGGTAAATATGATATTATGAATTTAGAGGGGGATACAAAATTTTGAGGTTTTTGATGGATACATACGAAATTCCCCTTTTTTATTTATTTCATCAGCTATTTAATTTGATGATGCCACCTTTACCTATAAGGCCGATATTTTTATTAATATCCAAAGTTAAATACAAGTTATTAATTATGTCCAGAATCTGATCCAATATCGAAAAATACCCAAGCCGGCCAGAAAATGGCCGGCTTACTCCCCCCTAGCCAGCCATTTTCTGGCCGGCTTAGTCTTTTTTTTTAACCCGCATTATTTTTTATTCAACTTTGAATATTAATAAAAATGTCGGTTTAATCTTGATGAGTTTATTTTTGCTGTTTAACGCACTTATGCAATTGTTTGAAATATTTTTCTGTTTATTTTTTTTGTTGTGCTACTATTTTAATGTTGTAATATTTTCTGTTTAGCATTATCATGATAATTTATTTTATCTGTAAAATATAAAAATAGTACCATAAAAGCACACATACACAAGAACCGAAATATAGGATAATCCAAATATACCAAACATAAATAGTATACCAAATATAAATAGTACAAAACTAGTAAAAATACAACTAAAATGGAGAGGGGGACCATCGCTGAGGCGGTACTCCGGCGTTCGCCCGGCGCCAGCGCGGCCAGGCTCCGTCTCTCTTAGCCTCATCTGGGGCATCGACAGACCTAAGTATCTGCTCGGCGGTATCCCATCTGGTATCGCCCGTGGAGATTGACTGTACTAGCGGAGGTGTACTGAAGATAGATGCGGCAAACTCAGTCCCAAAGGCAGGCTGAGTATGAGACCCGCTACCACTAGCCTCTCCATCATGCTACATCTCTGTGCCATATCAGGGTACCCTCGGTGCCGAGCTGAACTCATCATCGAATATCCAGTAGTCCTGGAGACTGTACGAGAGGGACTCCATATCAGAAGTATCGATCCCCGTAGGTGGTGGCTGTGGCGGCATCTCTGCTGGACCCTGCAATCATACACATAAATTATTAAATTTGATATGAATGAAGAAATTTATTAAAACCTGACAGATACTGAAGTATGACATACCTGAGTCTGCACCGGACGTCCATGGTCATCGTACCATGCCGTCCACCCAACATTGGACAATACCCAACGATGGTAGTCCCACTCTGGATGTGAATCGGGGGAAGATGGCATATCATCTAGCAGAACCAGGCTCGGGTCGGGCTCGGTCGGATATCTCACGCCAGTTGATGTTCTCTTCGGCGTCTCGCAGCATACCGATGATCTTTTCACCGTGTCCGGCATCCTCAACCACATTTGCATTCTTCTTGAGGACGCGGTACCCAAGCCGTCTCCAGTTCTTCTTTCCCAGCATGGCGATCCCATGCTCGCACTCCTTGATCGCGGCCAGAAGCTGAAAAAAAATTTAGCATGTCAGATCAAACCTTGATGAACTACTAAGTTAAAGAAAAACTATGTAGTTTTAGGTGCATTACCTGGCGAGCCCAAGAACGACCGTTGGGATGATAACCATCATCGGTTTTGATCCTGTCACGGAGATGGACACCGTAATCGTCCTGCAGATAGACACTCGCCATGCAGACCTGCGTGTACCAAACATCGTACCTCAACTGGGGATCCCCCTGGGTCTGCTGAATCACATCTGGCTCGTGATAGAAGTCCAGATACTGAGGATCCTGGGCCATCATGTAGTATGCATCAAAATGGGTGCTCCAGTCCTTATCCAGTCGCCCTCGGTGGTTTATCCTGTAAGGAAGACGTTAATTGCAATACAAAGCTATCAAGTAATATGATGTATTTGATAATAAATACAATAGACTACGACTTACATGTGCTGGACCTCGGTAAAGATGGGTCTGTGGGAATCAACGCCGCTCGACCAAACTGGCGGGGCACCCGATCTGGATAGTGGTGCTCCACTATCTAGAAGTGTATGAGTGGACCTCGGTAGAACCACATGTCCCGCTCCTGCTCGTCACCCACATTGCCCGGCAAGAGGTTCTCAGTGTACAACTGCTCGTACGGTGTTCACTCAACAAGAGCTTCAGGCAAACTCTGAAGCTCTGATTGGACTAGCCTGATCCCAACGGTAGCACCGTGGGTCCGATCCAAGTAGTGGTGGAAACCGTGCCACTTCTTGGCCTATGCCGGGCATCTAAACATATCCGGCTCTCCCTAATCTGGCGCCTCATTGGGGATAGGACGGCCCACCGGTAGCCGTGACCACGACCAGTGCTGAAGTTGGAGTACCGGCCAGTACATCTGCTTCGCATTCGGCTGCATTTTCAAGAACATTACACGTCAGTGTATTTTGATGGATTGATTGATTAAATAATTTACACTAAATTAAGAGTTGGTGACTTACCTCACTACTACGGCACAGGTGGGAGTACAGATACGCCAGGACAGCCCCACCCCAATCTGCCGAGAGACCCGAGCTGAAGTGCTGCCGTAACCTCGTCATCCGCAAATGGAACTTCGACCTCCCATTGTCCCCAATGATATGGGAAGGCTCAGCTCCCAACAACTCCTCGACAAACCCTACGAATCTGGTGCTGTCAGAGACGCCGCCGACGGGTGTGCCACGGATAGGCAAACCCCAAAGAGCACTCACATCCTGGAGAGTTACTGTCATCTCTCCGAATAGCATGTGAAACGTGTGCGTCTCGGGACGCCATCGCTCCACCAGTCCAGCAATGAGAGATGCATTAATGATGCTTCTCTCAGCCTGCACGATGTCCACAACCTGGAAGAGACCCAGGTTGATGAGGTACGGCTCCATCACCTCGTAGTACTGCATATGAATGCACTGTAACTTCACATCTAAAAGGTAATCCGCATGGTGATAACATAATAAAATTTAAACCCAACAAAATTTAAAGAAAATCTAAAAAAAGGAACGTACCTCACGAGAAGCCAGTGAGACTCGGTGCTCGCTGTGGGGAATCCACAAGAGAGGACTAATGTGCTCCGTGCTGTTGGTACTGATCGGCTCGTCCACTACTGGAAGCGGGGTAGACCGTGCTCTAGGCATCCTGATGTCTAAAATAACCTAATTTCGGTAAAATTACGCTTAATTAGCTTAATTATGGTAAAAAAGGCCAAAATACCCTAAATATTGGTCAATTGTGCTAAGTTTGGTAAAATTACGCTTAATTAGCCTAATTATGGTAAAAAAGGCCAAAATACCCTAAATATTGGTCAATTGTGCTAAGTTCGGTAAAATTACGCTTAATTAGCCTAATTATGGTAAAAAAATGCCAAAATACAGTAAATATTGGTCAACTGTGCGAAGTACCATAAATTACGCTTAATTAGCCTAGTTAGGGTAAAAAAGGCCAAAATACCCTAAATATTGGTCAATTGTGCTAATTACACTAAATTACGCTTAATTAGCCTAATTAAGGTAAAAAAGGCCAAAATACCCTAAATATTAGTCAATTGTGCTAAGTTCGGTAAAATTACGCTTAATTAGCCTAATTATGGTAAAAAATGCCAAAAATACAAATATTGGTCAACTGTGCTAAGTACCATAAATTACGCTTAATTAGCCTAATTAGGGTAAAAAATGCCAAAATACACTAAATATTGGTCAACTGTGCTAAGTACCATAAATTACGCTTAATTAGCCTAATTAGGGTAAAAAAATACCAAAATACACTAAATATTGGTCAACTGTGCTAATTACACTAAATTAAGCTTAATTAGCCTAATTATGGTAAGAAAGGCCAACATACACTAAATATTGGTTAACTTTGCTAATTACGCTAAATTACAACAATAAACTATAAATTCTAACACCTAAATCCTAAAATAAATAAATTAAAAATTAAATTAGATAAAAAAAATTACCTCAAAGAAGAGAGAATTCGGAAGAGATGAGAGAATTGTGAGAGGAGAGAGAGAAAAAGGGGTATATATAGGGTTTTTTGCGGGTTAATAAAAAAAAAAGAGTAAGCCGGCTAGAAAATGGCCGGCTTAGTGGGGGAGTAAGCCAGCCATTTTCTGACCGGCTTGAGTATTTTTCGATATTGGATCAGATTCTGGACATAATTAATAATTTGTATTTAACTTTGGATATTAATAAAAATATCGGCCTATAAGGCTGTCCCTTTCTGTTGTTATATTTATATTCCCTATAAACAAGAGAAATGTGTAATTGGTACACTGAGTTCAGCTTAATCTAAGTATAAATATTCATTCTGTCATTTTTATGACTATGCTTCTCTCTCTTCCCTTTTTGACGGAAAGTACAATTTATAAACAAGAAAAGTACAATTTGTTCTTCTCCTGCTGTTCATCTTCACTTTTTTAATATTCATTTTTTCTATATTGACTTTGATCATTTCTTCTATATCTTTCATAATCATTTTTTCTATATTGACTTTGATCTTTTCTTCTATATTGACTTTGAGAGCGAAAGAGAATATTTCCTACAACTTGTTGTTATGGGAAAATATTTCCTCATGAAATTTTGCACAAGATGACAATTGAGTTAGTTCATTAGTAATTAATACTTGAATATTTAACTCCTTCGATCTTTCTACAATCTCGACAAGGTACTTGTCTCAAAAATACATGACTGACCTTTCAAAAGAAGTTTGAGTTTATAAGGTGTGGGCTCATACCAGAATTCATCGATTTGATTTACTTCACCTTCTTCCTCTATAGTCTTCTCTATGGCTGATGGGGAGTTTGTGCGGCATGGATCTGGACTCGCATGCAGCATGGGGTGTGCCCCACGTGTCAGATATGTGGCAAGTTGCAGTGTGCAGCTAGGTTCTGAAAACGCACGCGGCATGGATGGTGCCCGCATGTGCTTCTGAGGATCTAGCATCAGTGGTATTGCGCGACCCATTTTAGAGGCGTCCCTCTAACTGATTTAACTTTCCTTCGTGTGTTGATCGTCTCCCTTCGGCATTGCTAGTCCGTCATGCTTCAACTCATCTAAACTTGGCAGCAAATTACGGCTTTTTGCCTCAAGTCTCGCATATGTCACGGCTGCATTGATTTGAGCATTCATCCTTGAAAGTCTTCCAATGCTCCATGTCTTTAGCTCCAAGTCTGAAAAATATGAAATCATGGCGAATATAAAGTAGCTTCTATTCCTAAAAATACAAGTGCTGAAAATAAATATGCTAAATATAAATTAGTCCTAACTATTTTTGGACTTTTATGCAATTAAGAAAATATGCTAAAAAGTGAATATGCTAAAATTAAAATATGTAAAAATAAATATGTTAAAAATAAACTAGTTCTAACTTTTTTTGGATTTTTATGCAAATAAGGAAATATGCTGAAAATAAAATATACTAAAGTAAAATAAAAAGTTTTTGACCTAGTCCTAGTTATTGTGTTTAGACACCTAACAACAACGTAAGATTTTCTCAAAAGAAGAATTCTTACTCTATCCCGGCAACGATGCCAAAAAGTTTGATGAGTCCAAAGTGAACTACTACTTTTAAATATTTGTAAACCCTAATTTTACTTACGTTCAGATCACAAGCGCATGATCATACCATGTAGTATGATTGAGGTGTCGATCCACAGGGATAGTGTATTAGATTTTAAATAATTTTCACTAGTTGAGGTTATCGGATTTTATAAATGTTTGATGCGGTGGCGCTAATTGCAATTAAGGTTAAGGTTAAACAGTAAATAGAGAGCCTGTAGGGTTCAGGTTCTATCCTTCTTAATTATGCAAAATATAGATTTCGACGTCTCCATATGTCGCATGTGGCACTGTCACTGTCACATGCTGCCTAGATTGTCCCACAGCTACCCCGCATGTGGCACTGTCATTGCCTGCAGGGCGTGCTGGGTGTTTGTTTATGCGATTTAAAAGGTTTTCTGATCTTGCGATCGGCTTTTAGGCTACCAAGACTGAAGTATTTTAGGTATGCAATTATATTCTTTCTCTATACTACCCCGTAGTTGAAATATCCCAAAGACCATACCTAATCTAAGTGCTTCCTAATATCTAAATGTACAATTTAAGCTATCCTGCCAAGGGAGCCCACTGAGTTCTAACCCTAGTCTTCGAACCGCTGCTAAGCCTTGTTAGCCTAAGTGCCTATAATACTTACATGCATTATCCTACTCACACCAGGATGCAATGACTAAACACCTATTGGTATGTGGAGGGTTATTGACATATAGTAGACAGAACTATGTATGCAAGGACGTAATAAAACATAAATTCAAAATATAAAAGGAAACTCAAACCAATCATAAAAAAAACATAAACATATACTAAAATATAATTAAGAATTCAAGTACAACCCTCACCTTAGAAATGAGAAGTTTAGCTTCTCATAGCCATGGCAAAATAAAAAAATAAAATAAGGAGAACATAAATTACAACCCAATTGAAGATGAAAGAACTTCTGCCTCCTTAAATGACGTCTTTTTCTCTTACTTGACTTCTAATGGCTACCATTCTCTCTCTAAGTAACTCTTTAACCTAACCTAACAATGAGGATTGCTAGTCTACTATACTGGGCTTGACACAATTAAACACGCACACTAAATTCTATTATAAAAGGGGTATTTATAGTCTTCCTAAATGAGAGGTGGAGTAGTGGAAATAGTGAGGGATGTGGAGTCCACCCATGATTGGATAGATGAAGCCAAAAATAACTAAAATGGCTTGGCTCTTAAGAAAACACGTCCTTCTAGAAGGCCCATCAGGAATTTGCGTTCTTCTGGAAGGCCCATCAGAGAAATTGCCTATTTTTAGGACAATTCACGGATTGTGCGGCATCTGGGTATGCCCCATGCGACATGGAGGATGTCATACGGCATGGAGGATTGATAGACCTAAATTATATACATGTCGATCTGACTTTTATCACAAATAACACCAAATATCTTGTATTTAGTAGATAATAGAATATAATACACCTAGAATCTAGTTACTGCGATTGTTTTCTTTAAAATTGCATAAAATGAAGAAATTGAGCAGAATGCGAACGCACTGAGACAGAGTGCGGCCGCACTCAGCACTTAGAGAAATTCAGAGCACAGCACAGAGAAAACCGAGCCCAGTGCGGACGCATTAACCCAGAATGCAGCGCACGCAGCCATCAGAAGCAGAAAAGAGAGAAACCGAGCCCCGTGCAGATGCAGTGCGGCCGCACTCTGGCCGTATTCAACCTAAAAGTCAGTTTTTGACAGTTTTTTCTATTTTCGGCACATCTGACCACGTCCCAGGAGTGGAAAATAGAAGGTGGGAGACATGAGGAACATGCTGGGACAGATAAACATTGATTCCCCACGCCTATTGCTCCAATTTTGGGTATAAAAGAGAAAGAGTTATGCTCTTTCAAAGGAGACAAAAATCAATATAAGATCACCAATCCCAGAAGCGAATCAAGAAGGAAGAAGAATAATTCTCAAAGCAAACGCAGCCAAGACTAAGGTTTTTCATTAGAGAAG
>JAJGRW010000614.1:148882-239285 GCA_025461045.1 Carex parvula | reverse complement strand
CAATATATATACGATGGAACCAACTTAAGTTTATGTTTCTATTTACGTTATGAATTGGGAAGTGTAATTTACGGATTTGAAAATGATTTTAATTTTAAGGTTCAGTTCCATCATGACATGATATTTCAACTGTTATATTTACGTTGAGATATACTAGTAATTGACATTACAACTTCTAACTGTTATATTAAATTTTTGCAAATAGGTTTAGTTTCAGATGTTTGCTATTTTCTTGGGGTAATATAAGATAATTTGATGGACCTAATTTTCTGAGGAACCTAGTTCAGGTGTTTATATTAGAGAATGTTTCATATTTTGACGAAGCTAACAAAGAAATCTAACTCAAGAAACAAACTCATGCATACGAACTAGCATCATAAAAATGTTACTTGGGATCAATTATGTAGGTTTTGCTTATGTTCTTCATTAAGCGATAAGCTAGCTTCCATTGGCCAATGTCGATTTCCTTTGACAAAAGATGATCCTAAAAAAAATTTTGTGATTAGAAATAAATTCAATATACACTACTAGAATCTATGCCCAGGATTTTGGCATCAGGATTTTGAAAGTATGATGGATCTCCATAGGAATTTTCAAGGTATGACTGTTATCAAATGCCAAAATCCTGATGGTGAAAACAGTCACTGTATTACACAATTCAATATAGAATTTACCCAATTGTATATTGTTTTCTTCATTTGACCCTCAAAAGCAAGCATGAGAAAGCCACAAATAGTCTCGAGTCTGGACAAGCGAATTAGAAGGATGCAGAATTGAGAACTAGCTTTTGGTCTAATGGCAAAGGCACATGATTACTACGTGGGAGGTGATAACTTATGAAAAATAAAGTAAATAACACACAACTCCCGTGAAACTCCCTTCCCGCCCTTATTTTATTTCAATGATAAAATCTGAGTACGTACATGTTTCTACAAGAGAGAACATCCTTCTCTTATAACAGAAATTATGGCGGCTAGGGCATACCCTTTGTTGCTGATCTACCTTCCTTATTAGTGTACATATTTTCTTCTATATTTGAATTAATACAAAAGGAAACATAATAAAAAATAAATCTTCCTCCAACAAGCATAAAAGGTAAGTCGTATCAACACTCCCCCTCAAGTTGGTGCGTAGATATCTATCATGCCTAACTTGTTAAGAGACTCATGAAATGTTGCACTTGAAACGCCCTTTGTTAGAATATCAGCTAGTTAAACACCTGTCCTTACAAATGGTAGAGAAATGACATTTTTCTCCAGATTTTGTCTTATGAAATGTCTGCTCACTTCTATGTGATTTGTGCGATCATGTTGTATAGGATTCTGAGATATGGAAATTGCTGCCTTGTTATCACAAAAGAACTTCATTCCTTCTCACGGTTCAAACGCGAGTTCACTCAGTATCCTCCTCAACCATATTAGCTTTTGTAACCCTTTAACGATTCCAATGAACTCAGCTTCAGCACTTGAAAGAGCCACCACCTTTTGTTTCTTACTTATCCATGTCACTAGGTTTCCACCAACAAAGGTAAAATAACCAGAGGTGGATTTTTGATTGGGAATGGCTCCTGCCCAATCTGAATCTGTGTACCCTTCCACTCTCAGATGTCCATTTTTCTTAAAAAATATTCCTTTGCCTGGAGCACCTTTTAAGTACCTGAGAATTGAGGTCAATTTGGGTCCGATGCCCATCGGACTCAAAGTGGGTTCGATGGGTTCGATGACCATCCGATATGCTTTAAGATGACCGTCTGATATGCTTTAAGATCGCGCCCACAACTTCAACGTCTGTTTTAAAATTCATGCGCACGAATCTTAAAGTGGATCGGACGGTCCCGAAACCCATCGGACCCAAGCTGTTCTCCTGAGAATTCAAAACACGGCTTCCATATGCTGCTCACTTGGAGCATGCATACAGTGATAATGAAGCCAAAACATATAGCGAAAATCACTATCTTTTCTTTCGAAAAATGGCAAAAAGTGAATGCAAAGTAGCCATTTTTCCAATTTATTTACTGCAAAAACAGAGAAAGTTGCATATTTAGGGCAAAAATAGAGAAAAGGTGTCGTATTTAGACGATTTTCGAATAAGGCGTCAAAATAGGAATCACATGGAGCATGCAACACCTCACACAAAGTGCACAACATGCGAAATGAAGACATTATGAAGAAAATCTACTAATATGTGGCACACAACATGGAGTAGAAGAGCTAAGAATCGGTTAAGTTTGGAAGTCTACGCGACATATGACACATATGGTAGCATAGCTGAGTCATGAAGATTAATAAAGTTCCTCAATTTGTTTGAACTTCAAGGAATCCTACACACCAATTCCGAGGCAAAGCTCCACATAGAGTTGTAGATCTCGTTTTCTACTTTCCAACAAGCTTTAAATCACCTCAATCGGAGTCCGGATGACCAAACTATGGCTAAAATACGATTAAGTGTTTGACCCGTATGACATCCTTGTTGTGTATTTTAGGTATAGAATATTTCGATACACTTTTAACTTTTAAAATTTATAAACCTTCGTACGAATAAGTTAGTTGCAAGCACACAACCTATCGATTGTAATATTTAGGTGTCGATCCAAAGAGAGGTACGGAAACACTAATTTTTACTAAAGTAAACTACTTTTAAAACTAAACAATAATAGTAAAAAGGTGTAATTTCGTTTTTAATAAAAATTAAAGGCTCGTAACAAAGTAATTAAAATTCGGGTGTGATTCAAGTTGGAGAAGTCTAGGGGTATTCAGTCTACAATCCCTTGCTAATTCTATCTACTCGGTTTGTTTAAATTCATGTTTGATATAACGAGATTTCTAACTTAAGATGTTAAAAAGGGTCACTTTCGTGAATTAATAACGTGTCTAAACAGTTCGAATTTCACGATTAAGTCCTTCACCCTAGCTATCTACACCATGACGTTCTCGTTAGCCTATCCTATCATTAGATAAGTACTTCACGATTAAATTAGAAATCTAAACCCTAAACCCTAAAAGATAAACCCTAAACCCATATTCAATTCAATTCAAGGGGTCCTAATTAGGGATTCGACTTCACGATTAAGTCCTTCGTCAAACCGTAACCATAATTCCTGTAGTTCTGGTTTAGATTTCAAATTGGTCAATTCTAATCCAAATCCTAAGGTATTTGTGATCATAATTTGGTACCATCATATATGATCCTAATCTACTTCAAGTCTATTAGACCTAAGCGGGATACTACAATTCAAGTACTAATCATGCAACATCACAAAGAATAAATCTCAGAAATTAACATCAAATCAAATAATCATAATAAAAACTAAAATCCGAGTAAGATAAAATTCGACAAGTTCATGCTAAAAGACCTAAACCCCCTAGAGAGGAAGACTAGCCTCTCATGGCAAGCATTCATCAGAAATTCAATACAAAAATATGCTAAAGACAAAAAGAAACTAACTAGAGAAATAGATTACACCCTTCTCTAATGAAAAACCTTAGTCTTGGCTGCGTTTGCTTTGAGAATTATTCTTCTTCCTTCTTGATTCGCTTCTGTGGATTGGTGATCTTCTATTGATTTTGTCTCCTTTGAAAGAGCATAACTCTTTCTCTTTTATACCCAAAATTGGAGCAAATAGGCGTGGGGAATCAATGTTTATCTGTCCCAGCATGTTCCTCATGTCTCCACCTTCTATTTTCCACTCCTGGGACGTGGTCAGATGTGCCGAAAATAGAAAAACTGTCAAAAACTGACTTTTTAGGTTGAATACGGCCAGAGTGCGGCCGCACTGCATCTGCACGGGGCTCGGTTTCTCTCTTTTCTGCTTCTGATGGCTGCGTGCGCTGCATTCTGGGTTAATGCGTCCGCACTGGGCTCGGTTTTCTCTGTGCTGTGCTCTGAATTTCTCTAAGTGCTGAGTGCGGCCGCACTCTGTCTCAGTGCGTTCGCATTCTGCTCAATTTCTTCATTTTCTGCAATTTTAAAGAAAACAATCGCAGTAACTAGATTCTAGGTGTATTATATTCTATTATCTACTAAAATACAAGATATTTGGTGTTATTTTGTGATAAAAGTCAGATCGAACATGTATATAATTTAGGTCTATCAATCCTCCATGCCGTATGACATCCTCCATGTCGCATGGGGCATACCCAGATGCCGCACGATCCGTGAATTGTCCTAAAAATAGGCAATTTCTCTGATGGGCCTTCCAGAAGAACGCAAATTCCTGATGGGCCTTCTAGAAGGACGTGTTTTCTTAAGAGCCAAGCCATTTTAGTTATTTTTGGCTTCATCTATCCAATCATGGGTGGACTCCACATCCCTCACTATTTCCACTACTCCACCTCTCATTTAGGAAGACTATAAATATCCCATTTATAATAGGATTTAGTGTGCGTGTTTAATTGTGTCAAGTCCAGTATAGTAGACTAGCAATCCTCATTGTTAGGTTAGGTTAAAGAGTTACTTAGAGAGAGAATGGTAGCCATTAGAAGTCAAGTAAGAGAAAAAGACGTCATTTAAGGAGGCAGAGGTTCTTTCATCTTCAATTGGGTTGTAATTTATGTTCTCCTTATTTTATTTTTTTATTTTGCCATGGCTATGAGAAGCTAAACTTCTCATTTCTAAGGTGAGGGTTGTACTTGAATTCTTAATTATATTTTAGTATATGTTTATGTTTTTTTTATGATTGGTTTGAGTTTCCTTTTATATTTTGAATTTATGTTTTATTACGTCCTTGCATACATAGTTCTGTCTACTATATGTCAATAACCCTCCACATACCAATAGGTGTTTAGTCATTGCATCCTGGTGTGAGTAGGATAATGCATGTAAGTATTATAGGCACTTAGGCTAACAAGGCTTAGCAGCGGTTCGAAGACTAGGGTTAGAACTCAGTGGGCTCCCTTGGCAGGATAGCTTAAATTGTACATTTAGATATTAGGAAGCACTTAGATTAGGTAGGGTCTTTGGGATATTTCAACTACGGGGTAGTATAGAGAAAGAATATAATTGCGTACCTAAAATACTTCAGTCTTGGTAGCCTAAAAGCCGATCGCAAGATCAGAAAACCTTTTAAATCGCATAAACAAACACCCAGCACGCCCTGCAGGCAATGACAGTGCCACATGCGGGGTAGCTGTGGGACAATCTAGGCAGCATGTGACAGTGACAGTGCCACATGCGACATATGGAGACGTCGAAATCTATATTTTGCATAATTAAGAAGGATAGAACCTGAACCCTACAGGCTCTCTATTTATTATTTAACCTTAACCTTAATTGCAATTAGCGCCACCGCATCAAACATTTATAAAATCCGATAACCTCGACTAGTGAAAATTAGTTTAAAATCTAATACACTATCCCTGTGGATCGACACCTCAATCATACTACATGGTAGGATCATGCGCCTTGTGATCTGAACGTAAGTAAAATTAGGGTTTACAAATATTTAAAAGTAGTAGTTCACTTTGGACTCATCAAACTTTTTGGCATCGTTGCCGGGATAGAGTAAGAATTCTTCTTTTGAGAAAATCTTACGCTGTTGTTAGGTGTCTAAACACAATAACTAGGACTAGGTCAAAAACTTTTTATTTTACTTTAGTATATTTTATTTTCAGCATATTTCCTTATTTGCATAAAAATCCAAAAAAAGTTAGAACTAGTTTATTTTTAACATATTTATTTTTACATATTTTAATTTTAGCATATTCACTTTTTAGCATATTTTCTTAATTGCATAAAAGTCCAAAAATAGTTAGGACTAATTTATATTTAGCATATTTATTTTCAGCACTTGTATTTTTAGGAATAGAAGCTACTTTATATTCGCCATGATTTCATATTTTTCAGACTTGGAGCTAAAGGCATAGAGCATTGGAAGACTTTCAAGGATGAATGCTCAAATCAATGCAGCCGTGACATATGCGAGACTTGAGGCAAAAAGCCGTAATTTGCTGCCAAGTTTAGATGAGTTGAAGCATGACGGACTAGCAATGCCGAAGGGAGACGATCAACACACGAAGGAAAGTTAAATCAGTTAGAGGGACGCCTCTAAAATGGGTCGCGCAATACCACTGATGCTAGATCCTCAGAAGCACA
The DNA here is from genome assembly GCA_025461045.1 of Carex parvula. NCBI lineage: Eukaryota > Viridiplantae > Streptophyta > Magnoliopsida > Poales > Cyperaceae > Carex > Carex parvula. The sequence goes on along the minus strand of JAJGRW010000614.1, from coordinate 233,195 downwards.
TGCGGGCACCATCCATGCCGCGTGCGTTTTCAGAACCTAGCTGCACACTGCAACTTGCCACATATCTGACACGTGGGGCACACCCCATGCTGCATGCGAGTCCAGATCCATGCCGCACAAACTCCCCATCAGCCATAGAGAAGACTATAGAGGAAGAAGGTGAAGTAAATCAAATCGATGAATTCTGGTATGAGCCCACACCTTATAAACTCAAACTTCTTTTGAAAGGTCAGTCATGTATTTTTGAGACAAGTACCTTGTCGAGATTGTAGAAAGATCGAAGGAGTTAAATATTCAAGTATTAATTACTAATGAACTAACTCAATTGTCATCTTGTGCAAAATTTCATGAGGAAATATTTTCCCATAACAACAAGTTGTAGAAATATTCTCTTTCGCTCTCAAAGTCAATATAGAAGAAAAGATCAAAGTCAATATAGAAAAAATGATTATGAAAGATATAGAAGAAATGATCAAAGTCAATATAGAAAAAATGAATATTAAAAAAGTGAAGATGAACAGCAGGAGAAGAACAAATTGTACTTTTCTTGTTTATAAATTGTACTTTCCGTCAAAAAGGGAAGAGAGAGAAGCATAGTCATAAAAATGACAGAATGAATATTTATACTTAGATTCAGCTGAACTCAGTGTACCAATTACACATTTCTCTTGTTTATAGGGAATATAAATATAACAACAGAAAGGGACAGCCTTATAGGCCGATATTTTTATTAATATCCAAAGTTAAATACAAATTATTAATTATGTCCAGAATCTGATTCAATATCGAAAAATACTCAAGCAGGTCAGAAAATGGCTGGCTTACTCCCCCACTAAGCCGGCCATTTTCTGGCCGGCTTACTCTTTTTTTTTATTAACCCGCAAAAAACCCTATATATACCCCTTTTTCTCTCTCTCCTCTCACAATTCTCTCATCTCTTCCGAATTCTCTCTTCTTTGAGGTAATTTTTTTTTATCTAATTTAATTTTTAATTTATTTATTTTTAGGATTTAGGTGTTAGAATTTATAGTATATTGTTGTAATTTAGCGTAATTAGCAAAGTTAACCAATATTTAGTGTATTTTGGCCTTTCTTACCATAATTAGGCTAATTAAGCTTAATTTAGTGTAATTAGCACAATTGACCAATATTTAGTGTATTTTGGTATTTTTTTACCCTAATTAGGCTAATTAAGCGTAATTTATGGTACTTAGCACAGTTGATCAATATTTACTATATTTTGGCATTTTTACCATAATTAGACTAATTAAGCGTAATTTATGGTACTTAGCACAGTTGACCAATATTTACTATATTTTGGCATTTTTTACCATAATTAGGCTAATTAAGCGTAATTTTACCGAACTTAGCACAATTGACTAATATTTAGAGTATTTTGGCCTTTTTTTTTACCATAATTAGGCTAATTAAGCTTAATATAGTGTAATTAGCACAGTTGACCAATATTTAGGGTATTTTGGTATTTTTTACCATAATTAGGCTAATTAAGCGTAATTTATGGTACTTCGCACAGTTGACCAATATTTACTGTATTTTGGCATTTTTTACCATAATTAGGCTAATTAAGCGTAATTTTACCGAACTAGCACAATTGACCAATATTTAGGGTATTTTGGCCTTTTTTACCATAATTAGGCTAATTAAGCGTAATTTTACCAAACTTAGCACAATTGACCAATATTTAGGGTATTTTGGCCTTTTTTACCATAATTAAGCTAATTAAGCGTAATTTTACCGAAATTAGGTTATTTTAGACATCAGGATGCCTAGAGCACGGTCTACCCCGCTTCCAGTAGTGGACGAGCCGATCAGTACCAACAGCACGGAGCACATTAGTCCTCTCTTGTGGATTCCCCACAGCGAGCACCGAGTCTCACTGGCTTCTCGTGAGGTACGTTCCTTTTTTTAGATTTTCTTTAAATTTTGTTGGGTTTAAATTTTATTATGTTATCACCATGCGGATTACCTTTTAGATGTGAAGTTACAGTGCATTCATATGCAGTACTACGAGGTGATGGAGCCGTACCTCATCAACCTGGGTCTCTTCCAGGTTGTGGACATCGTGCAGGCTGAGAGAAGCATCATTAATGCATCTCTCATTGCTGGACTGGTGGAGCGATGGCGTCCCGAGACGCACACGTTTCACATGCCATTCGGAGAGATGACAGTAACTCTCCAGGATGTGAGTGCTCTTTGGGGTTTGCCTATCCGTGGCACACCCGTCGGCGGCGTCTCTGACAGCACCAGATTCGTAGGGTTTGTCGAGGAGTTGTTGGGAGCTGAGCCTTCCCATATCATTGGGGACAATGGGAGGTCGAAGTTCCATTTGCGGATGACGAGGTTACGGCAGCACTTCAGCTCGGGTCTCTCGGCAGATTGGGGTGGGGCTGTCCTGGCGTATCTGTACTCCCACCTGTGCCGTAGTAGTGAGGTAAGTCACCAACTCTTAATTTAGTGTAAATTATTTAATCAATCAATCCATCAAAATACACTGACATGTAATGTTCTTGAAAATGCAGCCGAATGCGAAGCAGATGTACTGGCCGGTACTCCTAACTTCAGCACTGGTCGTGGTCACGGCTACCGGTGGGCCGTCCTATCCCTAATGAGGCGCCAGATTAGGGAGAGCCGGATATGTTTAGATGCCCGGCATACGCCAAGAAGTGGCACGGTTTCCACCACTACTTGGATCGGACCCACGGTGCTACCGTTGGGATCAGGCTAGTCCAGTCAGAGCTTCAGAGTTTGCCTGAAGCTCTTGTTGAGTGAACACCGTACGAGCAGTTGTACACGGAGAACCTCTTGCCGGCAATGTGGGTGACGAGCAGGAGCTGGACATGTGGTTCTACCGAGGTCCACTCATACACTTCTGGATAGTAGGAGCACCACTATCCAGATCGGGTGCTCCGCCAGTTTGGTCGAGCGGCGTTGATTCCCACAGACCCATCTTTACCGAGGTCCAGCACATGTAAGTCGTAGTCTATTGTATTTATTATCAAATACATCATATTACTTGATAGCTTTGTATTGCAACTAACGTCTTCCTTACAGGATGAACCACCGAGGGCGACTGGATAAGGACTGGAGCACCCATTATGATGCATACTACAGGACGGCCCAGGATCCTCAGTATCTGGACTTCTATCACGAGCCAGATGCGATTCAGCAGACCCAGGAAGATCCCCAGTTGAGGTACGATGTTTGGTACACCCAGGTCTGCATGGCCAGTGTCTATCTGCAGGGCGATTACGGTGCCCATCTCCGCGACAAGATCAAAGCCGATGATGGTTACCATCCCAACGGTCGTTCTTGGGCTCGCTAGGTAATGAATCTAAAACTACATAGTTTTTCTCTAACTTAGTAGTTCATCAAGGTTTGATCTGACATACCAAAGTTTTTTCAGCTTCTGTCAGCGATCAAGGAGTGCGGGCATAGAATCGCCATGCTGGGAAAGAAGAACTGGAGACGGCTTGGGTACCGCGTCCTCAAGAAGAATACGAATGTGGTTGAGGATGCCAGACACGGTGGAAAAAATCATCGGTATGCTGCGAGACGCCGGAGAGAATATCAACTGGCGTGAGATAAATCCGACCGAGCCCGACCCGAGCCCGGTTCTGCTAGATGATATGCCATCTTCTCCCGATTCGCATCCAGAGTGGGACTACCATTGTTGGGTATTGTCCAACGTTGGGTGGACGGCATGGTATGATGAGCATGAACGTCCGGTGCAGACTCAGGTATGTCATACTTCAGTATCTGTCAGGTTTTAATAAATTTCTTCATTCATATCAAATTTAATAATTTATGTGTATGATTGTAGGGTCCGGCAGAGATGCCGCCACAGCCATCACCTGCGATGACCGATACTTCTGAGTATGAGTCTCTCTCGTACAGTCCCCAGGACTTCGGGGTATTCGATGAGGATTTCAGCTCGGCACCGAGGGTACCCTGATATGGCACAGAGATGCCGCATGATGGAGAGGCTAGTGGTAGCGGGTCGCATACTCAGCGTGCCTTTGGAACTGAGTTTGCCGCATCTATCTTCAGTACACCTCCGCCAGTACAGCCAATCTCCACGGGCGATGCCAGATGGGATACCGCCGAGCAGATACTCAGGTCTGCCGATGCCCCAGATGAGGCCGAGAGAGACGGAGCCTGGCCGCGCTGGCGCCGGGCGAACGCCGGAGTACCGCCTCAGCGATGGTCCCCCTCTCCGTTTTAGTTGTATTTTTACTAGTTTTGTACTATTTATATTTGGTATACTATTTATGTTTGGTATATTTGGATTATCCTATATTTCGGTTCTTGTGTATGTGTGCTTTTATGGTACTATTTTTATATTTTACAGATAAAATAAATTATCATGATAATGCTAAACAGAAAATATTACAACATTAAAATAGTAGCACAACATAAAAAATAAACAGAAAAATATTTAAAACAATTGCATAAGTGCGTTAAACAGCAAAAATAAACTCATCAAGATTAAACCGACATTTTTATTAATATCCAAAGTTGAATAAAAAATAATGCGGGTTAAAAAAAAAGACTAAGCCGGCCAGAAAATGGCCGGCTTAGGGGGGAGTAAGCCGGCCATTTTCTGGCCGGCTTGGGTATTTTTCGATATTGGGTCAGATTCTGGGCATAAATAATAATTTGTATTAAACTTTGGATATTAATAAAAATATCGGCCTTATAGGTAAAGGTGGCATCATCAAATTAAATAGCTGATGAAATAAATAAAAAGGGGAATTTCGTATGTATCCATCAAAAACCTCAAAATTTTGTATCCCCCTCTAAATTCATAATATCATATTTACCCTACTAAGTTTAAAAAACTCACAAATATTCAATTTGTTGAATTTTCTATTAAAACTCTTTTTAAATTTATAGAGTACCCATTTATTAAAAATTAAAAACATGTAATTTGTGTAAGAAAAATATTGTCTTTTAACTGATTAGTTTCCAAGAACAAACGGTTCATTTCTCTACTTGTGACACATACATGGTGACATTTAGGCATATGCTTCTGTGTGTGTCAAAGTGAGAAAATAAACCATTTGCTCTCAAAACCGTTCAATTAGAAGACTTATTTTTTTCTTAAATATGTTAAATATTTTTTATATTTTAATAAAAGATAAAATGATTACTTAATAAACTTAAAATGAGTTTTAATAAAAAAGCCAATAAATTGTATAAATTTGTGAGTTTTTGAAATTTAGATGGGTAAATACGATATTATGAATTTTAGAGGGAGAAATAAGTAATTTCAAGGTTTTTGAGGGTTATACGTACAATACTCCCAATTAAAACATATAGCAAAAGGCTATCACAATTTCGCAAAACCCCAAAATACCGACTTTTTCCCTTACAAGTGGAATTTTTTATTGATCCTTTTTTTAAATAATAACATGATTATTTTGACATTTGGTAAAACTTAGAAGTTATGTCTACTTTTTGAAAGCAACAATTCAGTGGTTTCAATTAAATTTATGCAATCAGACAACAAAAGAAGTTATTTTAGATGAAGTAAATATATGAACGCATAAACACATGCATAAATTCTTAAATCATATATGGCGTGTGAATTATAATAATCATAAGTGTATGCTTATCATTAGGTAAAGTCAATATATAATAAAAGTACAGTGTATCATCATCAACTAACCTGTTGATGTGAACAGATGAAAGTACAGTGTACATCATCAAGGTGAGCTATGTATATTTCTTTCTTTTTTGAGGAGGGTTCAAATGCCTATATTTTTCATGCCTCCATCATGTCTTCATTTTTAAAAACTTTAATAACTCGAAATTTAAACTTAAAAGTCAAAATAAAACGTTGGATATGATCTACCTCATTTTATCTATGTGCTCATAAGAAATTATCACATTTTGATTTTGTTTTTATGTGAATCAACAAGTTGAAAAATCAACGTCTAGAAATTATTCACATTAGTACATTTTTTACAAGCTCTTGATGACAACCAAAATAAAATTGAAATGTCATAATTTTTTACACGTGCATAGTTAAAATGATGTAGATCATATCCAACGGTTTTATTTTGATTTTTTTAGTTTAAATTTGGAGTTATTAAAGTTTTTAAAAATGGAGGCATGAAAAATGGAGGCATTTGAACCCTCCTCTTCTTTTTTAGATAAGGGCTTTTGTAACTCTGATGTCTATGTTATTAAATGTCTCTTGGAGCATCTATATCGCAGCAACTCAAATGAGTTTTTAAATAACTGTTAACCTCCTTTTAGAAATTAAAGTCTCTAAAATTTATAACTCTCACATCTCTGAAATTAATTTTAGAGTTTCTATTAAGTCACGTCAGCAACAAATTAAAAAGCAGAAATAATTTGAGCCAATCATTTGATCAGCATGGAGTTTATAAATAGTTTCTTAATAAGAAACTTTACTGCATAATTTCTAAATAAGAAACTCTCCCATATTTCTGAAACTAAATTAGAAACTGCCACGTCAGATAGAAACTCTAATAGTACCAGAGATGTAGATGCTCTTAGGAGAAATGCGACATTTATTATCTGTGTTAAGTCTGTTATTCATAAGCTATGTATATTTTAAAATAATCTACTTTTACTTGCTTCTTTTTTGAATTTAGTCAGAGTTATGAACAAAGAAATAAGAACCGTGCTAAAGTCGAACAAAAATCCGAAATATACATTTTCCCTATGCATTATTCATGTTTACCCGCCTCCTAGAAAAAGTCATTTAATAATAATAGTTACAATATGATACTAGTTAAGATAATAATAATAATAATGATGATAATAATAATAGTAATAATAATTTATTTATACACTTACTAATGATACATTTTCTTATTTTCCTTTTCTGAGTTTGCATTCTAGTAGACTTTTCCATAGTATTAGATATGTTCGCTGAACTTTACTTCAATAACAAAAATATATTTTGGGTGGTGGGGAAGCTCATTTTTTAAATTTAAAGTAGCTCTCTAATAAAATACAACATAAAAAATGATTAAAAATTTCGACACATTATAGTGACTTGTTACATACATTGAAGGGAGAATTTCACGTATATCCTCAAAAACTTCAAAATTACGTATCCCCTCTAAACTTCATAACATCATATTTACTCTTATAAACTTCAATAACCCGCAAATTTACCCATTTTACTACCTTCCCTATTTAAACTCATTTTAAATTTATAAATACCCACTTTACCCCTACTAATAAATAAAGAAAATTTAGCCTATTTAACAAAAAAATCAGTCTTCTAATTAGTCGGTTTCCGAGAGCTAATGGTTCATTTGTCTACTTATGACGTATATATAGTGACATTTACGTATACGCTTGTGTATCCGTCAGAAGTAGAGAAATGAATTATTTGCCTTCGAAAACCGACCAAATTAGAAGACTGTCATTTTTCTTAAACATGCTACATATTTTTGTTTATTTTTTTATAAAGGTTAAAATGTGTACTTTATAAATTAAAAAGAGTTTTGATAGAAAAGGTAATAGAATGAGTAAATTTTTGAATTTTTGAAATTTAGAAGAGAAAATATGATATTATGAACTTTAAAGGGTATACGTAATTTCAAAATTTTCGAGGGGTATACATGAAATTCCCCCCTATATTGAATAAGATGGATCTCTTGTAATATAAATAACTCACGCAAGTACCGGATATATTATTTTTAACAATCTGATACAAAATAAATTTAAATTTCATAAAATTTAACAGTACCTTATCTTATCGGACATAGGCATCTTTCTTTTTACTATTTTATTTTTTTATAAAATTACTGGGCATACTTGTACTGTTGTACACAACACAATATTTGACAGAAAATAATCATCAAGGGATCTTTGCACAAAAAGTTTCTATTAAGGTTCATAAAATAGAGTAGAACTAGGGTGCTCCTAAGCTCACCAAGCCCTTCGTGAGCGCTACTCTAAAACCTATCAAATTGACTTCAAACGACATTTTCAAACCGTTAGATGTTCAATCTATATTAAAATGTGCTTGGAGACCAAATTTTACATTTTTTGGAATTTTTTTACTATTTATTAAGATGGTTTGAAAATCGCTGTTTTTATTAAAATTCTGCACCATTGGAAAACAGCGATTTTCAAACCATCTTAATAAATAGTAAAAAAATTTCAAAAAATGTAAAATTTGGTCTCCAAGCACATTTTAATATAGATTGAACATCTAACGGTTTGAAAATGTCGTTTGAAGTCAATTTGATAGGTTTTAGAGTCGCGCTCACGGAAGGACTTGGTGAGCTTAGGAGCACCCTAGTTCTACTCCATAAAATATACTGGGGAACAATGTATTGGGGCTGCCACCGAATATATTAAATTGCCATTTTATCTTTTGGCCCCTCAAAGTAACAATTTATTCCACCCTTTTCTTTTATTCATGCATTTAAATTTTCATGAACTAAAGTCGTGCCCCCTTTCATATATGAAATTTTGTAAATTATTTACATGGATATATATCGGTTTATGCCTTTTAGTTCATGAATATTTTATCGATTAATTCTTGTAATGTATTCTCCAAACCCTATGCAGGAAATATATATTTTGCTCTTCAATGCGAGAAACTGTAGAGAAAAAAAATGCTTGCAAAATGGATGTTCAATATTGGAACTTCCCTATGCAGCATATATTGCTTGTACAAATTAAAACAACGAAATTAAACAATACTTGTTTTAGATTATCAAATAAACATGAAATAGACTGTTTCGAAAACCTGAAAAACACAACAACAAAAAATCCAAATTAAAAAATAAGAAAACTGGAGCCTAAAATTTCAGTTCATGAGACTAGGAAGACTTTAAACATAAATTACACTCTTCGCTGGGTATACGGGGAAATTATGATGTGTTCACATAGAGAGAATCCTATTTTTTTTCTTTAATTAAAAAAGAGGAGGGTTCAAATGCCTCCATTTTTCATGCCTTCACTATGCCTCCATTTTTAAAAACTTTAATAACTCAAAATTTAAAACTTAAAAGTCAAAATAAAACCGTTGGATATGATCTACATCATTTTATTATGTACTCATAAAAAAATTATCACATTTTGATTTTATTTTTATGTGAATCAATAAGTTGAAAAATCAACGTCTAGAAATTATCCACATTAGTACGTTTTTTACAAACTCTTGATGACAACCAAAATAAAATTGAAATGTCATAATTTTTTACACGTGCATAGATAAAATGATGTAGATCATATCCAACGGTTTTATTTTGACTTTTAAGTTTTAAATTTCGAGTTATTAAAGTTTTAAAAATGGAGGCATGATGGAGGCATTTGAACCCTCCTCATTAAAAAATGTCACTTGTTAATATTTAGGTGTCTTGATGTGTCTGTTGTTTTTTATTCGTTTACTTACAAATCATTTATTCTCATCCATTTTTTTTTTTATTTGAATGAAAGTCAATCAGCTACAACTGGTTTTTATTTATAAAAAAAGGTTCCACTGACAGCTGTCCCTTTATTTTACAATAGAAAGCAAACTAAGTGTAGACTATTAGTTTTTAAAATAAAATGAACAGAAAGGATTGTTTATTAGAGTTAAAATTTATTCTCCAACGACCAAGTTTTTCTCTCATCAACATGACAAAATCACACAGAGGTCAAGAGGTTCCTACCAAAAACTGTCTTGTAATAAAAATTTTAATTTCTCTATCCCTGAATTACAAAAAAAAAAAAATCAAACAAGATCCAGTCAGTTAGAAATATCCCACACATTGAAATAAACACAAAAAAATGCCTCTTGTTTTTATCTAGCAGAGTTAGTAAGCTGATGCATTGTTTGAATATATTTTTTTCAAAACAAACTAAAAAGAAATGCTACAAAACTGTACACAAGATATTTTGAGTTTTTGTAGGGTTGACTATGAAAAAAGGCCAACAAACCAGCACAGGAAAAATGAAAACCACATTAAAAAGCATTGTTTCTCATTGGTTAATAAAGAGTTACTAATTGGTTCCTAACTCAGAAGCATAGTAGCAAGTGCAGAAGTGGGGCCCACATGAGTCATGTCAATTTCAGACAATACATCTTTAGAATCTTCTATAAGCAAAAATGGATCAACATCAGACCTTTATTTTATTTCATTCCATGTAATTAAAGCAGCTTGGTGCTTTGAGCTTTGGGTTATACCATAAACTAGTGTTTGTTTGAAAGGCAATCTGTACAACACTAAACCACACTAAAGAAAAAGCAACACATAAACACGGTCTGTGGAAATTAGGCAAATGTCGATTCGTGTCTCTATATTTGTCTACCATTGTGGCTACCAGATACTTGTCAAGCATAAATCAGCGACCACTCACAGGCACAAAATTTTCCAGAACCTGATTTTGTGAAACATTCTTGCTTAGTTGATACTGGTTTTCAAGTGCAAGAAAGATATGTGCCTTTGCAACAGAATTCGTGAAATATGCCTTGATTCATTGCTGTATAATAACACAATTGTCAGACAACAACGGGCCAGGGGTGGAACCAGAAAATTTAGATTAGAGGGGCCAAAACATAAAATACATAATGTGTGGCAGCTGGGATTTGAACCCAAGTATCCATGACCACGAAATGAAATTCTAACCACTATACTATTTAATATTTGATGAGGGAGGCTGAACCATATAAAAGCTTTGGAAAAAAAATTAAGCCCGGCATATGCTTGCTGGTCTTATAAAGGTTCTGCATGTATGTTAGAAGTATATTTGGGATAGCTTGATGATGAATAAGTTGCAGAGTGAACCTTTGTATTTTGAAACAAAAAGTTAAAGAGGATGAAAAGGCAAGAGGCCATGTAAGCCTGTGTTTCTATGTTATTCCCGAATCAGATTAACTGACCCTGCTTTTTCGGTCTGGACCATTCGATCTAAAACAAACACGCCAAATTTCTCGGCAATTGTCATCAAAAATCCATTTCTAGATGACGTCAATAAAATCAGATCAGTGTGTTTGTTTTAGATCGGACGGTCTGGATCAGCAAAGCAGGGTTCTACGATCTGATCTGGAAATAATAGCAGATAGTACTTGCAGTGTAAACAGTAAACCAAGGAGGTTTCTTTTGTATGATTTTCTGCTTGAGCTAAAAAATAGCAAACATTAAGGTATTAGCTATGTCTAATTAAAAGGGCTATTTATTGCCTCAAATTTAAGGTCCTGCTTTTGCTATATGAACTTGGTATATTTTGTAGCAGAATTATCACACAATGCCACCTGGGTTTATGGGATCCACATTCATGCCAAAAACCAATTCCAACCAGAAATTTAGGGATTGGAACTGGTGGGTAATAATATATCTCTAGAAATTTAGGGATTCTGTACTTACCCACTAGATCAAAATAACCTGAATAGCCCGAAGCCATAAGAATATTTACACACATCAGGCATTTGGTAAAGGCGATACAAGATGAAAAATGAAGAGGCACCGAATCCTGTCCCCAATTTCACCTATCAAGTTGCACATCTATCACTACTTCAAATCAATAGTGCAGCATATTAACAAAGAATTATGATTTACTGTTACTGGGACCTTTTATAGCATACTAGTAATGACCCGAACTGCTGGCTTAACCAAGATTTAGCTAACTTTTTCCTTATTCTTGTTTTTTTTTCAGTTAAACACTGGTTCAGAAATTGGGCCAAACTGGGCTTTGACTGTAACTTGGTTAAATTTTAAAATTAAACAGCAAGGGTTAGTTAAGATACTGATAGAGTTGGCTTAATTCCTAACAGTTTGCAAATAGGAGGTAACGATCCCATTCCTTAGAACTCACAATCCTAGCTTCAAAGTACGATAAATATAAAACCAATGTTGCCAATAAACTAAGCGCTTCTTACATCTCTGGTGTAACTGATTTTCATCTCCTGTGCAGTTGCATCTGCTAAAAAAACACCCCAATTAGAACGATACCTACTTCATTATTCTGTTTTAAAAAGTAAAAAACCTGATTGTAGAAGAAGTTCCATCAAATAGCTTTTCCAGTTCACTCATGTAAATCTTGAACAGCGGGCACCTATTAAGCACATAAAATTAGGAAATTTCTAGAGAGACGTAAGTTTGCAATGGGAAAAACTTTCATGTGCATTAACAAAAAACTAAGAATATCATTTACTTTTCCCACAAACAAGAAATTACTCTAACATCCCTCCTCAAATTTCCTCCAGAAATTAAAGTATCCCCGCTTTCCTATTGTACCAACTGCTATAGTGACAGTGCACACAAAAGTTCAGTCTCTTCTAACATCTCTTCTAGTATATTGTACCAACTGCTACAGTGACAGTGCACACAAAAGGTCAGTCTAACATATCAGAATGTAAACTAAAAGAACCTACAAAAGATGAAAATTTGGTAATATCCAAGTAGAAAGTAGAATTTCTGGCAAATTTTTGAGGAGTTATTAAAATAATTATTATTATAAGATTTGACAAAGTACCATGGTGGAATGGAAGCTGAAAAGAGAATAGCCGGTATTTGCCAAATTTTGTGAAGTTGACGGGTCAATGACATCATTGCATAGTCAAGAATATCCTTTTCCTGTCATAAAAGAAAATTCGTAACGTGTTTCATGGACAATCAAAAAGGGCGATTCTGCAACGACTCTCCTATTTTAATGTGTTTGCACTTTGCAAATACCATTCAGCATTTCTAACATAGTGCAAGTACAACCAAGTTTACAAGTTGTAAGGATATTAACACATACCACCTGACAGTCAATATTAAGTTCAGTAGATAAAGACAAACTGCACGTAATCTTATTTTTCTTAATGTTTAATTAGCATATATATATATTACTTGGAGTTCAGACAAAACAGACAATGTTATTCTTATTATTAGAAACAGCATCCAAATTACGCAATTAAAAGTTGGATATGGTATGCAAAAAATTTCATATAAGAACTTCAATGTTATCAGAATTAAATACCTTGAAATCCATAATAATGTCTCGGGGATTGTATTCGCTACTATTCCCTTGGAACAAATTGCAGAGTTTTGAGAATTGTGCAGAAACAGGAACAAAATCACAAACATGTGACGTGGACACTTCTACAAAAGAATTCCACCTTTTCGCAACCAAACCTAGTAGACAAATCTCCTGTTTTGTTGTTAAAACAAAATAATAAACTGTTTTTTTAATTATTATATGAGTAGCATGCCGAGTAGTGCCTAGGATTGACCATGATACTTTGTCTGAACCAGTTTGGGCTGCATATAGGTATTACTGTGTTGCAACTTGAATCCAAATTGGCATTCTTGCTACTTTGCTTGGTATTTTGAAATTTTGAGGACAAAATAGCCACCTCAGCACCATATCATTTGGGTGGGTAAAGCACTGCACCAGCAGCAATACAATCCTTGCACAGTAAAGTTGAGTGGCAAAAGCTAAAAATAAATGATACAATTTTACTGTTACATACCATAACTTCTAAAAAGTTATCCTCTGAAGAAATGATTAAGTGTTCAAAAACCTTCATCCATTGCTCTTTTGGTGCAGCAAAGATCAAATTAGCACCAGATAGGATTTTAATGGTTCTTTTGTTGAGCATATAAGAGAGACACCTCGATCTCCATTCCTTCCATCCAAGAAGCTCCTCAATCATTTCAGAACTCCTAATTTAAAAAAAAAAAGGAAACCTCCTTGTTGTATAAATCTTAAATTAGGGTAAACTGGTGCAAAACCATACCTTAAAGCCTGCTCAGGATGTATCGAGTTTCATAATTTTAGCTAGCATCTTAATCCTCGTATAAAAATAACAAAAGAAAAGCATCTATCATTTTTAATTGCTTACCCTGGAGAAATGGGAGGGTTCAGTTCTTGGCAGCTATTTACAAAATAATCTAGAACCTTCTCGCATGACGACATGCGTGACACCAGTTCTCTCCTCCTTAAGATTTTTTCAGTTAGAAAAGGCAATTGACCAACAAAATTAGGGTTTTCCTCACTAATACTACTGTTTCCATTGGACATGTCTTCTTCTCTAGGGATGAGATTTAGAGACTCCATCTGAGCAGTCAACTTCTCAAATAATCTCTCCTGTTATGGTTGCCTGATGTATAGACATAGTCTCTATCCATTTCAATAGTTGACATGAAAAGAGAACTGAGATGTGAAACACTTAATGGGTTTGAATTAAGGAAATGCTCTATCACTAGCATTCTAGCTTCTGATAGTGTCTCTGATGATATACGTCCAAACCCCTGCGCCATCAAGTCACATGTTCATTTATAATTTTGAAGAATATAATGGATTATAAACAAAGAAAAAACATTAAACATTGATTGGAACTGTTTACATTCTTATCATTTTGACCCTTGCATTTTGTTATTCCCATAAATCTCAGTAAATCCCTACTAAGCTTTTTCTTCTTCTTTTGATAAACAGCATTTTTTCCAGAAAATGGCTTTCATGAAAATTTTATCATATTTTTTTAGATAAAATGAAAATTCACTGTCACTGTCCGGATAGGTCATAGTTTGAAATTTTGGGATGTAAATTCCCTGGTACAGTGAATAATAGGTAGCTTATACCACAGACATTTAAGTACCCAATACAGGACAGCATTGCACAGTTTATCTTGATCTAACCCGAAGTAAATCGAAAGTACATTTGAGTGATTCACAGTACTCCTCAATTCAGTACATATTTCAGCTAAGTAGGTGTAAATTGCATTAAAGCGAAAAAGAAAAAAATGATAAAGGGGCAGTAATTAAAAATTTATAACTGATACCTTAGGGAAAAGGGGATCAGATGCCAGTTCAGCTAGAGCCGCATCTAGTTCCTTAACAGAACCTTCATGATCACCCGATTCACGAAGACCTTTAAAAACCTACGCAGCATTAAAAAGATGAGAATAAAAAAAAAAATCTCCTTCAAACACAGATATTTCCAGTTAAATCCAATGCCAGTAGTAAGGATTGGGTTTAGGAAATTAAAAGCTTGCTTACATGTTCAAAGAAGAGACCCCAACGGATGGCCTTGGTGACATTTTGTGGGTCCCATTTCGCAGTGAGGCCGGACGACTGATAGCCAGAGGCGAGCACTAGCATGTCGACGAAGGCTTTGATTAGAGAGAGGAGGTCGTCAATGGAGATGTCCGGGTGAGACCATGCCATCTTAGCGGAATGGGAGAAGGCAGTGCGGGAAGAAAGTATCTCAATCGGCTAATTTTTTGTATGAGATTAGACAGGGCGGATCAGGTAGGACACTGATCTAAAAAAAGTATCCCGGCATTATTATACAGTTCTGTCACGACACATGGGTCGGTTACTTGTCGTGACTCGCGTGTCCTATGTCATAACTATTTTTCGAAAATTTGACACGACAAAACACATTACGCAAAAAATTTGATTACGATACGACACATGGTCACATAAATTAGGACCGTTAGATCTTAATCAAATGTTGAATTCTGAATAAACTAACTAAAATTACGAACAAAATAGTTAAACGTGACCAAAATGACCGGTCACGTTTGAACACGTCACATGTAGTCACGACATGATTAGTGTGTTTTGATTATTCACGTACTATGACCATCCTTTCAAACGTAAAAAAATAAACTCTAAACTCTGAACGAGCCGACGAGGGAATTACAGTGAACGCGTATCCTCTGCATTAACTCAAAAGGGAATCTTTTGAGTTAATGAATCTCAACCGTCTAAAGTTTATCCGGCTCTTGTCTATAACATAGGGGTCTTTCAATATTAGTGCAGATTTAGTCCGTACGATTTTAAAACAAATTAGACTGTTGAGATTTATTAACTCAATAGATTTTTAATGCAGAGATACGAATTCAATTACAGCGGGATGCCAAAATCGGGGGCGGGAACGAATTTGTTTTCTACGGTCTGGCCCTTTGGATCCTCTCCAGTTTTGCAGGATTCTCTAACAGAAGCATCCCCACATTTTGAAACTCTAGTTTTTTTCTTTTCAAAATGTGATTGTCCGTTTCCATAGAAAAACTAGCAAAAAAAATAACGACAGTGATCTTAAAGAAAATCAACCAGGTATCGTTCTAGTACACGTTCATCTTTTCTGGCTTGAAAGAGAGTAAATTTTATGTGTTTGAAGAATTAATCATGTTGAAAATAAAAAAAAATAAAAAAAGGATAAATCATGTATGAGTGAGGCTATGGTGCTATGCATAGCACCAATGGCTAGTGTATTACGGCTCAATATGGTACTTTTTAAAATTCTAATGGTCGATCCGAACCGTTCAATGTGATATCCATATGAATATGTACTTGCAAACTAAATTTTAGATTTTTTTGAATTTTTTTACTATTTTTTTAGATAAGTAGAAAAATCAGTGTTTTCTGAAAATTCTGGACCATCAAAATTCTACCTATCTAAAAAAATAGTAAAAAAATTCAAAAATATAAAATTTAGTTTGCAAGTACATATTCATATGGTTATCACATTGAACGGTTCGGATCGACCGTTAGAATTTTAAAAAGTACCATATTGAGTCGTAGTACACTAGCTATCCGTGCTACGCATAGCACCATAGCCTCACTCATCATGTATTGTGCGAAAAATATGTAAAATTTTCTAAACTATAGTTGGCACTTGGCACCTCTCACATTGACCAATCAAATCGAACAAATTTGAGCAAGCACAAGGTACGGATGTAAAGAGGACGAAATATTAATGCGGCCCATTGGACCTGAACTCGGCCCCGAGTTCAAACCTGAAACTCTTTACATGGGCTCTTTCCGAATTTAAACCCATTTAAATTGCTATCAAACTTTACAGGGGTATGGATGGAATAATGAAATTTATTCTGACATCCTTGGATAAAATCGTAATTGCAAGCGAAAAACCCTAGAGTGCTACTATATAATAAAAAGAGGCCTTTTCTAGCTATTACTACTGCCGCCATTAGAGTGGAGCTCTTTCAAAATGTCGAAGCGAGGTAATCCATCTTTGTTCGACTCGCAGTCTCACAATTTGTTAGATTCTAGCCGTTGTAAATGTGATCCCACTGTTACTTGATCGGATCCATTCTGTATCCTGTTGGTTTCCCAGTCGAATATTTCGATCTAATTGTTTTTGTTGAAGTGGAATCGTGATTAATATTTGTTATACAATGGTAAAAAGGTCTTATTGTTTGGCAATTGAGTTGTTGTTTCATGTACAAAAGTTGTATTTTGGGAAAGAATAGTGGAGAGAAGGGACCAAGTTTGTGATTGGTATCATACGGTATTATTGGTTAAATTTTCATCAGATAAACGGGAATTGCACTACTCTAATTATAGAGAGATCTCTTTCGTCTCCAATAATCTTCATATATTTTGCACTTTCTTTTCTCTTTTTTCTGGTCTTGTAACCAAGCTCATACATGCTTTTTTATAGAGTTAAAGATTAAAGATGAGGTAGTTGTATATAGGGTTTTAGACGGCATTCATTTTATTTTAGGTATAGTGATTGTTTAAATTGTGTTTGACACGGGGATACAGAGTCATGATCATCCTAATTGGGGCGAATGTTGTTACATTTTAATATAAGTAATTAGTTTGACTCACAGTTGAATTTTAGTTGATCCCGAAGAGAAAGAATTACTCCTTGGGTCCTTGATACAGACCAAAATTGCTTTGGCGATACTGTATTTCTGTGATTTTTAGTAATTAAGTTACTTCTACTGATTAAAAGTTGCATCAACTTTCCATGATGGTTGTCGTTTTAACATAAATCATGATGAAACCAACAAATACTCTTGGCCTGTAAAGTTCGTACTGCTGATACCTCTACTGGTAAAGGCTGCACCTGGCTAGCATTTGCCAAATTATTTTAGAGCAACATTTTCCACTTCCATGGTAGTGCTAGACCCAAATTAAACCTTATAATAGGATGAATAATAAAAAAAATACTAATATAATAAATACCATCCAATTTCTTTCACATTTTGGTCCTAACAAACATTGAGAACACCTTCCAAATGATTTTATCACCGGTACAGGACGTGGAGGTTCGGCTGGGAACAAGTTCCGCATGTCACTGGGTCTGCCGGTGGCAGCGACGGTGAACTGCGCTGACAACACGGGAGCAAAGAACCTGTACATCATATCAGTGAAGGGCATCAAGGGGCGTTTGAACCGGCTTCCGTCAGCCTGTATGGGAGACATGGTCATGGCTACCGTGAAAAAGGGAAAGCCCGATCTTAGAAAGAAGGTCATGCCTGCTGTTATTGTCAGGCAGCGCAAGCCCTTCCGCCGAAAGGACGGTATCTACATGTATTTTGAAGGTATGTACAATGCCTATTCTCGGTTTTATTTGTATTTTTAGGAGGTTTTTTCATGTGTGCCATTAGGAGATCTCAAGATATCATGTGGTGCCCCCGTTATTGCTTATTGTAGAATATTCATAATACCTTTCCGATTATCATTTGTGGGGATATATTTGCATATTGTTGGAGCATATAATCATTTAAACATCCTAGATCTTAACTTGCGTGCATACAATTGCAGGAATTGTTTAGTCATATTTCCAGCATATTTGTACTCCCTAGGCAATTATATCAGGCGTTTCAGTGTATTTTGTGGTCATAAGAGCGGTAACTGCAGTCTTTGTCCGTGTTACATAGTCACTAGCAATTGTGAAAAATTGCAATTGTTGGGTTTTCATATTAATCAGTGGGGTGTTGATTTATTCTCTATTTTATCTTATTTTATTCTTTATTGTAATGTTGCTTTGATACTGGAAGAGTGATTTCCCCATGGTTTAATCACTTTCAGAGATAAGCACAGATTATAATCGTCAGTATTAAACAGCATGATGTTACTCATTGCATCTTGTTACCTGTCTCCTGGTACAACTTTTATTCACAGTGCATTTTGTTTGCTTGCCTTTTAATCCTTGGCTGTTCATGACAATTTATGTGCAGAATGTATTGCTCTAGTTGTCTAGACCTTGTCTCTTTGCATGTATTCTACACATATTTATGTGATTTCTTTTTTTTATTTTGCAGATAATGCTGGAGTCATTGTGAATCCCAAGGGTGAAATGAAGGGTGAGTGTTTGTTGTTTCATTATATCTTTTATTACACACTACTAGAAGTTTCTGCATGTATAAAGAAAACTAAGAACTTCTCTCTAACTCAATGTACTCCTATCTCCATTCTCACATGGGATATAAGGGGATAACTCTTGTTTTTTTATCTCAAACATAGCCTGTTTGAAAAAGGGTACTGGATTTGAGCTAGGCCTAATCTGTAGAGAGAGGAAACCACATGGCTTATATACTGATCTTTATAGTTTCTAATTGGGGTATAAAATGTGTGATTTTCTTGGTTTATGTATGCAACACCAAATCTAATTTGCTGTGGCACTATATCATGCAGGATCTGCTATCACAGGACCGATTGGAAAGGAATGTGCTGATCTGTGGCCAAGAATTGCAAGTGCTGCCAATGCTATCGTCTAAGTGCAGTTTTGATGGGAGTTAAAAAAGTATTGTTTGTTTTATTAGAATGAATTCTAGACTTGTTTCCTTAATTATGGATGTTGCTGATCTTAATTATGAATTTTGTGTTTTGATGAAATCCAAGTTTTGTTTTGGATTTTTAGTTGATGTGCATGAATCATAATAGTTTTCTTTGCTTTTTTATATTTGTTTATTGTTTTTCCCTGCTGTTGCCATTGTGTACAGATGTACCGAATGTAACATACTTGTTTTTGTTGCTCCCACGAAAGATTTTAGTTCGCTGATTCATTTTTTGGTAAAGGCTTGGAAGAAAGGGTGACATGAGAAGCACATGGCATTTGCATGTCTAATTGTTCATCATTTTTAGTTTCCATGAGAGGTTAACCCAAACTGCGGCGCATATCATCATTCATCAGTACTTTCTCTGAAAGGAAATGTGAAAAATAATGTCGTAAGATTTTTATCTTAAATATTACATGTAATAAAAAATCGGCCACATCCTCTTGCGGAGTCCGGATTCCCTGAGGTAACTCAAAATTTGAGTTTGGAGCCGGACCGTCCGATCAAAATTTGACCCGGATTGGCCAGAGGTGGAAACCACCAGGCTACGAGTCTGCTTTAATATTCGTGCCAAAACAGATATAGTCCAGATTTGTACTCAAAATTTGAGTTAACTCGGGATATGAATTCCTTATTTTTGTATTAATCGAAAATAAAAATAAAAAAACGAAAGGAGATTGTTTAACTAAAAAATTAAAATATAGGAAAAACAGGATAGTTTATCCCGTCCGACACTGTAGCTGGATGGGATAAACCATCCCGTCTCATTAATCTTGATCCTAATTAGCGATCTAACTTAAAAAAAAAAATGGACAGAATAAACCGTTCGTCACTGTAGCAATTTTTTCTTTTTGGTTCTCTTATATGAAATCAAACTACAAAAAACATATATATATATATATTGCTACAGTGTTGAACGGGATAATCTATCCAGTTCAAATTTTTTTGTTTTTTCTCTACTTATTTAAGAATTTAAATTAGCGGGGCAGTAATATAGATATGAATTTTCGTTTTTCCGATATTTCGATTTTCGAGCAAATCGATACTCATTCGCAGTATTTTTTTATTTTATTTTCGATTAATAAAAAAATAGAATATGAATTCCCGTTCGCCTCGGTCCCCACTCCCAGTGGAATGTCATCACTTGATCTGTCGATCACCATCAGTTTCGTTTGTTCCCTAACCATTCACCAAGCAATGGCGACACTGAACTCGTATTTCCTATCCAACCAAACTCTCCATTTCCCTTCTTCCATCAGTCTCTCCACCTCGCGCGACCCCCGCCGTCGCCGCCGCCTCACTCCTATAAGCATGTCCCTTCCCGACAAGTCGAGCAGCGATCCAATCACCTCCCTCACGCGCCTTCTTTGGGGACGCGCGCTGCCTCCTCAGCCCCTCATCTCCGCCGTACGCTCCACTTGGTCCACCATGTGGCATCTCATGATGCGCCAGTTGGCTCCCCCAAGCCCCTCTGGCTCATACTCCCGGCCAAGTAGCCTCTTTCCTTCTGTCCCTTCCCTTTACTATACCTCTCCACAAAACCCTAACCCTAGCACCTCTCTCCATCTCTATGTCGGCCTCTCTTGCCCCTGGGCCCACCGTACTCTAATTGTCAGAGCCCTGAGAAATCTCGAGGCTTACCTCCCTGTTTCGATCGCTGCACCTGGATCAGATGGCTCTTGGGAATTCCATTCAGAATCAACCAAAGATTCAGTTTTAGTGGCAGGGCCTGATTTTGCGAATGGAAAGAAGAATCTGAGAGAGGTTTATAAGATGAGACGAGGGGGGTATGATGGCAGATCAACGGTCCCAATGCTCTGGGATGTTAAGAAAAAAGAGGTGGTGTGCAATGAGAGTTATGGTATAATTGAGTTCTTGAATTCAGGTTTTACTACCGGGTCGGGTCCGGATCTGTGTCCAGTAGAGCTTAGAGGGGAGATTGAGAAGTGGAATCAAGTTATCTATCCCAGTGTTAACAATGGAGTATACAGGTATTGAACAAATCTGTACATTATTCAAATGCACATTTTCATTATGATCAGAAAACAAAAGGTGCTAATTTGATTACACTGACACATAAATCTCAATTCTTCAGATGTGGCTTTGCACAGAGCCAAGAAGCTTATGACATTGCTGTCAATGAACTATTCACTACACTGGATAAGCTTGAATCCCACCTCTCCAATAACCGGTACTTGTGCGGGGATACCCTTACTTTATCTGATATTTGCCTGTTCACTACTCTGATTAGGTTCGACCTAGCGTACAATGTGCTCTTCAAGTGCACTGAGAAAAAAGTAGTAGAATACCCAAATCTGTTTGCTTATACAAGAGATATATATCAGATGCCTAAGGTTGCCGAGACTTGCAATTTTGAAGCCATAATGGATGGGTATTATCGGACTTTGTTTCCGTTGAACCCTGGTGGTATTCGGCCCATTATGCCTTCGGCGTGTCAGCATGAGATCCTGTCTGAACCACATTTCAGAGAGTCTCTCTCTTCGAAGAGTAAGGAACTTCAGCGGAGTATTCAGTAAATCTCAGAAATTGTATGGAGTAACAATTCAAGTAAGTTTTCTCTGTTTCCTTAGATATCAACAGTGAGTGAAGTACTGATAGTTTGTACCGAGTACCGACTAGTTTTAGTCATTTCCAAGTTATCCCAAGAATACTTTTGATGATCGTACATATTTCTTTAGTATTGTATACCTTTTTGATGCATTATACTTTTCTGATACAGTGCAATTTTAAAATTATCTAGAGATTTGGCAATAATTTAGTGAAATCTCTTTTCAAAGCGCCTCTTAATTGTCGATACATATAGCTAAATGTCATATGCTTGTAGGCCACTATGTTTGTTCTGGCGTATCAGTTCAGTTGTTAGGTGAGAAGCCATCATGCCTCACCAAGTCAAAAGGTATGCTAAGCTTTTGTATTTATTATATTTTCTATTTATTTAGTTTTTTCCTTGGAACATTTCACGAAACCCTGAAAAACATCAAAAATGGTGTAAGACCAGAAAAATCAGGCTTGTTCCTCAATATATTTAAAAGCATTATCAACAGAGAGAAAAAAAATCAGAACAAGGGAAGGAGGGGTGATCAGTCTTTTGAACAAAATGGGTTAAATGAAGGAGACTTCTGGTATTGTAGGTATTTTGGAGGGGACATGCAGATATTTCGTACTTATTTTCGGGTACTATTTTCGGGCACAAGTTCTCAAGATGCTCTCATTTTGCACCGATACAACTATACAAGTAATGTTTACAGTTACATAGAGGAGGTACCTGTGAATTTTTTACAATTTGAAATAGGCTATTTGTTCTCTTTTAGAAATTATTAACCAAGCATATGTTGCTTTGATTGTAATTATAATCTTACTCTGTGGGGCTTCATACTCTTTGAAAATTATGCAGAGCTGACCTATTTACCAATAGGTCGAAGATGTCTCAAATGATAAGCTTTTTGGAGAGCTAATTTGAGGTGGATTTATTCACTTTGGAACTATATCTTTCTTTTTCATTGTTCGTCGTTACATTGAATATATTGTATTACCGTAAATATAACATATTCATTAATCTTTATGCATGTTGCATATGCTCTTTTCGTTATTGTAAATTCCAAATTTGATTACTGGTTATAGTGTGATGTTTATATATATTCTTGAAAAAAAAAAAGAAAATGATGATCTCATGTCCAGCAAAGTTCCATTTTGTTTGTTTTTATTATCAAGCTCCTGTTTTTACACTTCAGTAATTTGTTGCTTTGGATTTCTCCTCTCGAAAGTTCACAATTCACAAATGAAGGGAACCAAATTTTCAAAAATTAATGGGTGATCCTTCGGCCACTGAAAAGAAAAACAATGAAAACTCACCTTATTATTTTAAGGTTACGGTATTATAGCATGCTTTTATTAATGTAATATAATATTGAGCTGGTATGTCTTCTTGCTTTTTTCTGGC
Source organism: Carex parvula (assembly GCA_025461045.1). Taxonomy (NCBI): domain Eukaryota; kingdom Viridiplantae; phylum Streptophyta; class Magnoliopsida; order Poales; family Cyperaceae; genus Carex; species Carex parvula. The sequence continues at coordinate 209,712 of JAJGRW010000614.1, read as the reverse complement.
TATGCAACTTATAATATCCTTTATAATTATTTGCAGCTTTTGTAAAGAAAAAAAAAAAAGAATTCTAGATATGAACAAGACCGGTTTCTGAATACATTTCCAGAAAAAAAAAAAACCGAAATAAGTAGAATTGCTACTTCTTGCCTCAGATTCTTTTTGGCCAATAATTCAAGCATCGTGCATTCAATTGCAAGTGGAGAGAAACTAATTTAACCAACAAGAAGGTGGAACACAGAAATCAAACAAAGAAGAGTACTCACCCCAATTGGGAACAAAAATAGAATCGACAGTAGATTATTTTATTACTTATTAGTTGGACTGTGCTGTGCATGAACCATGCAATGGTCAGTTATATTGTGCATGAACCATGCAGCGCAACAAATTACTACTTACAATGTAAGAAGTCAAATAAAAAATGATATATTTTAAGCTAGCCAGTATCTCTAAAATACTTCTACTACATTTGTAGGATAATAAATTATTACCTTGGCAGTAAAAAAATGTATTGAAATATATTATGGAGCCGTTTAGCAGCAAATTTCTTCGCCTTTAACTCATTTTATTATTTTTATTCTTACCTTGATATCTATCTTATTTTCTCATCATCTCATGCTTCAGATCAATCAGTTATCAGGCACACTCGAATATAGTTGGGTATCTTTAATGTACTCGATGACTTCATCAGGTATCAGGTACTTTATAGAGAGTCCTTTTCTAATGCAATCCCTTGGGGAAACAAAAGGATAGCAAGTCATCGGTTGCAGTAAACAATAGAAATTTAGAAATTATGTTTAAACTAAAAAAAAGGATCGATTATTATCCAGTCTAGGGATGCTGAAAGAAGAAAAGGACAAAAAAAAAGGATTTCCATGTTACAGATATAATACCAATATGTACTGAGCCCGCAGAGGATCCATACCAGTTGAACAGATATTTCATTTTCATTTTTATTTTTGCCTAATTGTTTTATATTAATTCCTTTATAACAAAACCTAAGTATTGTATTTCTATTATCTGGGCTTTGGAGGAGTGCAATCCTTTTGTTATGTACATATCAGGATTATACGGTTATACCATTATGTCAAACCATTGTCTACCGCCTGTTATTAGTGCACATACTTGATATGCATATTTTTCCATGTATCATATGGCATTACCTGACTCTTGTTGAACTGATTTGGTTCGGGACGATCTCATCCACTGAGATAATGTTGTTCTGGCAAAAGTAACATGATAAATAGCATCAAACCATTTTAGCCGCATTGCAGTTTCATCTGCATGGTGAATAAATATAAAATTAAAGGGAAAAGGCTGAAAACCATGAAAAGGATTACCTTGTTTTCACTTAAAATTTCATTATTGCATATAACCTTGTCGATATCCTTCCCTTCTCGACGTATGGAGACTACACCAAAATCTTTGCATATTGATCTGACCTGGAACAAAATTAATTTACTTTTCTTTCACTTGAAAGGATTTTTTTTATATAAATCTACTTGCAATTTTTGAATTACTATTTCGATTGGGATTAGAATACCAGATTAACTTGCAGCAAGGTTTACTTAAAGATGATATTGGGTTAAATAGCGACCCATGGTTAGTTGGAGTAGATTACATAATTTATGTTACCTGATCAGCAATCCACACTCCGGGGATTACAAAAGACTCAAGCAGATCTGAACCACATAAAAGCATCACTTTGAGCGAACCTACATATAAGTAAAATTAAATAGACAAATATAAGAATAAAAAGAAAGAACAAAGGTAAAATCCAAGCTATTAATTGTAAATGCTCTATACAAATTAAATAAGAAGTCTAATCATTTAGCGTTAAAATAATATTAAAACAATATAGTGCAAACTGGTCAGGAGAGTCTGATCCAACGATCCTTAAACAGATCAGCCACCAATTGCCAATATTATGTAATACTGAAGCTCAAATTTGAGGCAGATTCAAATGATTAAGGATCTGTTAACTTAAAACTGGTAAAAAGTTTGGCTTGATGCACGATTGGCAAAAAAATCTACAAAAATCTCAATGAAACAGAAAAAAAAAATTGACTATAAAGCCAGATAAAAATGGCAGAGGATGAAAATCTATATCCTTGAGATCTTGGCCAGGAACATTCCTGTAAGAGATGTCCAATTGAGATCCTTATTCATGATAGTGTATTACCACAAACCTTTGTCAATGAAGCCTGATTTGAGCAACGAGTTTTGGATCCTTGAAAGAACTGCCAGTGTTCTCTGATAGCTACTTTGGTTAGCCTATAGAAGAATTAATTATATAATAGACTGGTAAGGTCCCATAAGAGTAAATGTGCAAATGAAAGAAATATAGAAACTTCTGATCCAAATGGTATTACCTATAAAGTTAGATTTCTTTTGGTACCATGCATATACCCCAGAAAAATGAGAATGATATATATTCCTTCCAATAAATTTCTCCAATTCTTACAATATGACAACTGATTTTCAGAACATAAAATAAGAACGAAGACTACTATAGTATTATTGGAACTTTTGAAGAAAATTCGAAGTATTAGGTAGTTCAGGCATATGCTGATAAGAGTTTTTTCAGGAGCTCATATGAGATTTCCATTCAAAACATGACAATTTTAACGGTTAATTTCAAAACACAAGGAATATTAAGCCAAAAAAGATTGCAAATCAGGGTGGACCAACATTAGATTACCTCCCATGGATCTACCATCACAAAAGACGAGCTCTTGCATGCCAACTTACACATCCTGATTCGATGTATGCCTGATATAAGATCCTACAAATTAACAAAAAAATAATTGCACACCTTTTGCATATAATGCCTAGTATTATATCACATTTGAACAAAGTATCCAATATTTCATACAAGTGACCTATTTGAGATATTTGATACAATATCAGAACATTGGAATATAGTGATGGAAAGGTATATTCCATTAACATATTGACAATTTTACCCCTATTGCTGGTAATATTCCTTTTCCTCTGAGATCAAATTGAAATTAAGATCAAGCAAAGTATATGTTTGGATTCCGTTTGTAAAAACTAGTAATGAATATTTGGTTAATTATTCCAGGGCAGTTTAGTCATTGTTGCTTGACTTATGCTTAGTTTTGACAGTTGAAGGCTTAAAGGGTATTTTTTCCAAAAGATTTTAGGAAATGGTTGCAAATGCAAGACACCTGTGTCATTTTTAAACAAGATAATGTGTGGTTACTTTGGTAGCCTAAAACCAATAGACATGCCAAATATGGTATTTGAGTAGAAATTAGGAACCTTTTTCTTATATGCATCATTGACAGGAGAAAGATAACCTCCAAGTACAATAAAACCCCGAGCTGTTAGTTCATCCCTTGCCAACTCTAATAAAGGAAACATTTTAAAAACTATACAGTTGTAGTAAATGTGTATGAAAAAGACCAAATTCCCTACGAAAAATTCAAACTAATTAATTTTAAAATATGGAACACTCAGAAAGCATCTTGGTAAAGGTACAGGTTCAGTTACTCATTTTCTATGAATGGTATAAGGTCGTACCATGCAGCTATGATAATACTTAGCTGAAGTATGGCTCGTACAGGAAACTTAGTAGACATGACAACAAAAGCTAACATACTTGAGAAAAATACAAATTAGCAGAAAAAATAATACTAAAACAAGATAAAAAGGAAATATTGGAACAAAGAGACTTGCCAAACATTCGTAAATGCATGTATGTTGGTGGGTTGAAGCTTCCTGATGATACAAGCACGGCATATCTAGGATTACTGAAATCGGTAAACAAGCTTTTCTCAAGCAATAAGGAAAAAATTGAAGAAAACAAAGAAAAGATAAGGAACGGAACGGCACATCTCTCCCCACTCCCCTCTCTCTCTCTCTCTTTGAAAGTGGCTACCAAGTAGAGATGTAAAAAAGTCACGCCATGAGTGGATACATCACGAAACGGCACGGTTCTGTCACGGCACTGCACGTGCCGGTCATGTCGTAACCATTCGCGTGATGTAACCATCCTTTGGAAAATTGACACGGCACGGCATGCAATCTGGTATGGTCACCACACGGCACGTGATCACGTGTGATCAGGACCGTTCAATCTAGCTTTAAAAAAATAGTTAAATGTGACTAGTCACGTTTGGACAAGACACGTGACTAACCATCCCTCTTGGCCACGGAACGGCACCTATAAATCTGACTTGATCACGCCATGCCGGTACGGCACGAATTATACATCCCTACCGCCAAGTATATATATCATTCTCTCTCCCTCTCTCCTCTCCCTCTCGCTCTCCTTCCAGAGCCTATGAAATATATAAGAAAGCAGCAGATGGGAAATTTTACCTGATCGAGGATTCAGGCTTATGTACTAGATCAAGCGAGAGCTTCTCCAGTGGAAAGGGAATGTCTGTATTCATCTCCATGTAATTACACCACCTTCGTGCTCTGGCGGCGCTGGAAACACCTGCTCCGACAGGAAAACAGCTCTGGACTGAGCAGGAGCAATGCAACCAGTGGCGAAGCTAGGATTTGAGCTAGGGATAGGCAAAAACCGGATTCGGGTACGAATAAACTAACAGGTTCGGTTTCGGGTTCGGATTCAAGACACAATTCAAAAAAATAGCAAGCATTTCAAATATTGTAAAAATAGAAATGGTACCATTGGCACTGTGCTAGAGGGGATTTGTATAATTTGCAATCAAGCTGTATAAGCTATTCAACCTATTCAATCAAAGTACAATTCAAGCTATTCAAGCAATTCAAGCTATTCAATCAAAGATTCAAAGTTCAAACCTACTCAGTGGCGAAGCTAGAAATTTTGTTAGGGGTAGGCAAACATATATAGTTGCAAAAAAAAAATTTAACATAATATAAAATGACATTATCAATTAAATAAATAAGAAGTCAAGATAATATAAATGAACATCAAAGGTTTCAACTAAGTCAAAAGTTTATAACAAATATTCATTTAAACAATTCAAGCTATTCAGGCAATTTAAACAATTCAAACAATTCAGAACCTATCAAAATTCTCTTAAAGGCATAATTAATTGGGTTTAAAAACTGATTAGTCCTCATTTAAACAATTGAAGCAATTCCATGTAGCAATTCCATGTAAATAAAATTAAGACAATAATACAAGTTAAAATTAAGACGAGAGCTATAGCAATGCACAAAAATAACAAGTGCTTAATCATCTTCTTGTTTAAAGTTCAAAGTTATGATATGGAGATAGATCAAAATCACATTCACTGCTTCAATCCTTTTGCTGCCTTAATTAGTTAATTTCATACACAGAAGCTATCTCCGACATAATACCGCCCCGAGAATGCATCTCAGGTTTTAAGTTACAGCCCTTTATTTTGGTTATCCTATTTTATTTTTCTACTATTCTTGCAAATGTTTAAATTCATTGTTCAGTATTGGTCAAAATCCAAGCAATTAAAACACACAAATCATGTAAATCACGGTCTGCAAATATACTCTAAAATTTAATTTTAGGCGGCCTGCAAATATACTTCCAGATATTACAAGCAATTTTGCGAAAATTCGGGTCAGGAAATTCGGTCAGGAATATACTTCAAATCCAAGCAGGTCAGGAGATTTGCGAGAAATATACTTCAAATCAAAGTTCAGGTCAGGAAATTCGGTCAAAATCCAAGCAATTTCGCGAGAAATCGAGGAAATTCGGTTAGACCTAAACTCCCCTATTACAGTAGAAGGGGATTTACCTACACTACAGCAGAAGAGGCGGGCTGGCACAGGCGGAGGTGGGAAGAAGCGGGCAGAGGCGGCGCGGCGATCCTTCTTCTTCGCGCAGGCGAAGGCGGAGGCGGCGGTCCTCCAATTTTTTTCTTTTTTCGCGTTTCGCCCCTGGCTGCTCTGGCTCTCTGCTAGCGGAGGGTTGAGACTTCCGGAGAGGGGTAACGGCCCACTTCAACCTACTCAATTGTAGAGGTCGAAGTCTCTCCGAAGCCTGGATACAAGGTCAACAATCCTAAGGCAAACGGGCGAAAAAGATTTGGAATGCGGCCTGGACAGCAGGGGCCTGAGCCTGGGACAAATATCCTCTCCATTACCTGTAAAAGATTCCCTTCACTTTACGGTTTGAGATTAACTCTCAGCCGCTTTGAGAGGGGCAGTTTAAATTGGGCTTTGAGATTCGTGCCAAGTTAAAAAGAACGGTCCAGATCAAGTAATTGTAATGAGAAATATAGATTAAAAAAAAATTGGTGATGATTTATCAAGATATGCAATCCAAAACACAATTTTTATGAAATGCAACTTCTTGTTGATATAACACGGAATTTAAAAATAAAAGTGATTGGCTTGTACCCATTGTTATTTTAGATATACTTAAGAGTTAACTTAATTTTGAAGAAACGGGAAATAAATATATTTCATAATATTTCTTGTTCCTAGTTTCGAACACTAGGGTATGTTTGGATGAGAGCTAGAATAGCTAGAATAGCGAAAATTTGAGAATAGAGAAAAAATAGTGATTAGATTGGCGTGAAAATAGTGCTATTCAGATTAGTAAAAATGTTGTTGGATTGTATATGTGAAATAATGAATAGCTGTAACCAATACAGAATAGTGTTAACAAAGTGCTAAATAAGATAAAAGATATGCAAGTGAGATCTCAAATGAATTGTCACAACATGAAGATAGCGGAGTAGTCTCAAGTTTGTCATTTCGGAACTGTGTTGGCGGAAAACCGAAAAGGAAGCATTTTTTTCTCTCTTCACACTTCTGAATAGTAGCTATTCCAACATTTATAAGGAATAGGGAATAGCAGTTATTCTAGCTATTCCAAATAGCAAAAATATTGTTTGGATGCACATTGTTATTCCGAATAGCTCATATTCTATAATAGCCTCTATTCTTGTGTCATCCAAACATAGCCTGAATATATTGTTACAGTTAGTTCAGTGCATCAAAATAATTTCAGCCCGTGATGAAAAAAATAAAAAATAAGATGTTAAATTTCAAGAGTTTTCTTGAATGTTAAGATTATATTGTAGTTGGTTTTAAACGCGTATAAATTAAATGTTTTATGCAAGGTGAGTATTTGCAAACAATTGTTCTTTTGAATACAGATTTTTGAGGAAATGAAATGTAAATTTTATACTAATGCAATTGAAGTAGATTTTACTCCTTGTAAACATTTTTACAGCATCTGATTTTTTTTCTTTTACGGGTATACCACAAAAGGAATTTTTTTTGAATAAGGATTTCTTTTTTGTAACAATATACTCACTAGAAAACAATGATAATTTCAAGATGTAAAATTGATCATCTCAAAATTATCATTGTTGCCGGGAGCGGATCCATGTTGAAAGATTGGGATCAACTAATCTTATTTATTTTCAAAAATTGCATTGGTATTTTTTTTTATATATAAATCAATGTAAAATACTATAAATATTACAAAATTAACTTTCACACGAAGCATGAAAATTTTATACAATGATCTTCATTTCTAATCAACTAATTTAAAAGTAAGGCTCCGTTTCTCATTGTCGCTACACATTTGAGATATATTTTTTATGCAAATGAATTTATATACATCTCTGATACTATTAAAATTTCTAATATGATGTGCTGTTTTTAATTCAGTTTCAGAAATGTCGGAGAGCTTCTTATTTAGAAACTATGCAGTGAAGTTTCTTATTAATAAACTATTTATAAACTCTATGCTGATTAAATGATTGGCTCAAATTATTTATGCTTTTTAATTTGTTGCTGATGTAGCTTAATAAAAACTCTAAAATTAATTTCAGAGAGTTAGAAATTTCAGAGACCTTAATTTCTAAAAAGATATTAATAGTTATTTAGAAACTCATATGAGTTGCTGGGATGTAGATGCTCTCAGTTAGTTTAAGCGATCCACATACTATTGCTAGCTAAGATTAATAATTTATAAATATAGTTTCATGAAGATGATTTAAAAGACACGATTCGATCATCAAACAAAAAAAAAACTAATTTCAATGATTGATTGCCGTAAAAAAAAACGAATTCAACGGATTTTGGGCGTAAATTGATTAAACACAGACAAAATGATCAAAATTTTTTTTGACGATTTTTAAATGGTAATCAATTGCCGTATAATTAATTGTTGAAATTGATATTATCAAATTCATATCATAAGACCAAGATTAATAGTTAATTAATCGGACTTCAAAAAATACTTATATTTAATTTTGTTATATTTCTTAGACTTATGTTTTTTTTTTCTTTTTTGTTTGTTTATTTAGTATTGAATTGTTAAGTTCAAAATCCCATAATATTAGACAATTTAATTAATTTCAGAGCCAAGCATCGTAAATTATTTAAATATTAGTTTGTTATGTTTTCATGATAAAGTTTGCCTAAACTCTGTATTTTATCATGAAATGATCACTTAAGTTTGATTTGTTATAATTTTTTTATCTATTTCAATCAAGTTAGTTTATAACTTTTTCATCTAAAATACTAACGGATATGCTCATCCATTTTAGATGAAAAAAATATAAAATGACTTTATTAAAACAAATAAAAAATTCAATGATTATATAAAAATTTAGTGACCTCACACAAACTTTACATTTAATTTTACTTAACTAAACAAATGTATTATTTAGATCTTATAAAACTGATTAAATGCTCCCCCGTGGCCTCGTATGTAAGAGGGTAATTCCGTCATTTCTAGCGGTCAAAGAGAAGAAAAAAACGCACTATAAATAATCCTCGCTCCAAGTAACTAGGGTTTTTCTGTTCCATCTTCTAACCCGAGCGCGGCGGCGAGGCGACAAGCAAGAGAAAATGGTAAACTCATGATCTCTAACCCTAGCTGTCGGCGATGGTAGACCAGTTCTTAACAATTGCTTGTATCTGTTTGTTTCATCGATTATAGACCAAGGGAACGGGAAGTTTTGGTAAGAGGAGGAACAAGACGCACACACTGTGCGTTAGGTGTGGCCGTAGGAGCTTCCACCTCCAGAAAAGCAGATGCGGATCTTGTGGCTACCCCTCTGCTCGCATCCGCAAGTGTACGTCATATTATATAATTTTTCAATTTTTTTTCATTTTGTAGTATTTTATTTGCAATGATTGATTATGGTGCGGTTGGTTTTGGTTATGATTGAAAGATGGATCCAGGACATTCTATTCACTAGACATACGAAGGCAGGATTTTACAATTGCTAACACTTAAAACATTATTCAATTCACTAGATATGTGAAGACAGAATTGACTGAGTTTGTTAGAAATATATAAGTTGTCGTGGATTAATACATCCGTTGCATTTATACCTTGATCTGTAGTCATTTTGCCTAGTGTGCTGTTAGTCTTTAGGAGTAAAGAAAAAATAAAATATTTCTGGTAATGTAATTTTTTTACCAGCTAAAAGGAACTGAAGTCCCGTGTCACGATTCTTAGGAGTAGCTAGATTTTTTTTTTGAAAAAAAGTGCAAAGCACCTTTTTCATTGAAATGAAACAAGAAACTCTACAACAAGATTTAAAGAAAAAAGTCCCAAAAGTATGCAACACACTCTAGCTTCAGTGGTGGTAACTCAGCCAATTTTTATCAGTAGCTCAATTAAGTAAGTTAGTTTGCATTAGTTTAGCAGTAGTATGTTGATACAGAACAAAAAGGGGGCATGAAACGACCTTTTTCAGATCCGTTTTCGCACTTTATGCATGTAATTTTGACAGTTTGGCCGTGTTTCAGTGTAACGAGTGTATGAGATGATTTCGAATATTGTATTTGGAATGACTTGTGCATTTTATGTGTACAGAATATGTTGATGTTATTTTTACCCTGTTTATTTATTTCAATACATGCTAATATATTTGTATCTGGAAAATTGAAAAAGAAAAAGAAAATTCAGTTTTACTTGTTTCTGATTCATTCTGTGTTTGAGAAGTTTAAAAAGGTAAACATCCTCTGTACTTTTTGCAACTAAGAGCAATTTTATTCTTAATAACAAATGGACTTTGTAATGAAAATGATTATTAGTGAAATTTTAAGGTTATCATTGTAATTTTCCATTCGTCTTTTAATGTACGTGTATTATTTAGGATGTATTCTTCAAACTGATTTGATCTATTATGCAGATAACTGGAGTGTGAAGGCTATCAGGAGAAAGACAACCGGGACAGGCCGGATGAGGTACCTTCGTCATCTCCCCAGGAGGTTCAAGAGCAACTTCAGAGAAGGTAAAACTTTATTTAATTGGGTCTTATTGCAAGTCGTACCTGAATCTTGATATATTAGTAATTAAAGTAAATCAAAGTTTTGACAATTTTGTTCCTTTGTAAAATGGTGTCTAACTTTAATGGTCAATTGGAGTAAGATTCAAGCCCAACTTGTTTGAAAATAATAACATTTTATCATTTGCTGCTCTATTTGCCAAATTTAATGGTCATCTGTTATTTACAAATAACTAAAGATGTGAAACTTCCTAATGGATCTTTGTAAAATAAAAACATCGCATGTTTCTCCCATTTTTTTAAATAAAAGCACTCAAATTTATTAAACCAAACTTGATGCAATTCTGTTGTCTTAATCAGAATTCAGTGTAATGGGAGTATAAGAATTTGCAGGCATTTATTTGTTTCTTCCTTTGTGCATGTTGAAATGATTGTCACACACTTAGGCTGCATTTCTTTTGTAATAGAAAACTAACTACAACTGAGCCTTTAGTCCCGAACAAGTTGGGGTAGGCAATAAAATAAACTAACCCCTTTCTAAATTCAAATGACACAGGAACTGAGGCTGCACCAAAGAAGAGAGCTGCTGCTGCCGCTTCAAACTAAGTTCAGTTTGGATCTCTAGTAAACTTAAGCGCAGAATCGATCTGTCTTGATTTTGTTTTTGGGCTTTTACCCATTTGCATTATTAGTTTTGTTGAAGAGAGGATAGTATTATTACCTTTTGTTTAATTTATGCCACCGTTTTGGAAGTTTTATTAAGACGCAGTCATGTTCGATCTTTTTATATGAAATGCGAGAGCTATGTTCAGTCAAATTCCCCGAAGGAGAATCGCATCCATGTTTGATCTAGTTTTCGAGTTTATTCGATAATCAACAATTATCTATCGTTAATAGAATTAAGTGAAATATAGTCAAAAGCCAGCTAAAGACTCACTTATTCAATTCTGGTGTTAACATGGAGGGCTAAGATGAATGATTCCCCAATCATCTAGCTCTCTCTATAGCAACCCTCCCATATAGCAATAAGATCTTAGCGTTGCTGGTCCCTTAGTTTATCGAATAACAACTATTAGCTTTGAGTAGTGGTTCGAATTAAGCCAAGTCTAATTAAGGATTATCCAAAAGTGAATCCCCCCATTTCATCCCATCCTACTACATAGGCTGTTCAGCACTTTAACGTGGCGCACTTATAAGAGTCAGTGAAGATTCCTCTTATACGAATTCCTTTTCAAATACGTATAAATTCTCTTAAACAATCATCTCCATCATCTTCCGAAGCTACCGCTTCTCCTGAATCTTAGTTCTTTGCAGCTGCTGCTCCTTATTCTGCCCATGAGAAAAGTTTTTACTTGCATAATACAGGTGTTTAGTCATCTGCATTCCGTCTTAATTGTTTTGCCATAATCTAACCAAAAATAAAAAATTGGAGGTAATAGTTCACCTGCCATAAATTCAGTGGACGTGAATAATTTTGAGATTTCTTTTTCTATTAACCTGACTTGAGAAAATCCGAGAGAGAAATTTACAATTTGTGTTAGAACAGTAGGATTGGTGTCTTTGAACTGATGGATGAGAAGTCAAAAATAAAAAAAGAGTATTTTTTCTGGATGTAATTGACCCTTGTTCTCAATTCTTCACCTCTCAAATTTTAATTGACAATTAAAATTCTATAATATATAGTCTAAGTAGGCCACCTCAGTTTCTATTAGTGTTCTGGACGGTGAGATTAAAATTTGAAGAAATACTTCAGTTCAGTACTAAAACAAATAACTAAAAGTTCGGTGAGTACTAAATTCCAAGTGAAGTTCAATGACCTCCAAAAAATTTGCGCAAATATCTTTATTCAGTAATATAGGAGGTGATTTTTTATTCTGCCATGGTTTTCTGATTTTTATTCTCGCAATTCCAGTCCATTGGTTGCGTTTGATTTCAAAAGAATGATTCTGTAGAAGTTGTGATGGCTGTGGTCCCAGATAATTAATTATTAATCACACCAGATATTCATCTATGCATTGAATAAACATTGCTACAACATAGAATCAAAGATACTTCTTTAATCTTTGTAAAGAAGGCATATTATTCATGCAGAAGGTACATGACATTTGAAATAGCTTTTACAAGTTAATAGCCGCTCTCAAGGAAACTATCCAAGCTCTCCAGTCTCTACAAATGAAAACAACATGTGGCAAACTCTTCGATAAATCCATAACAAAAATAAATACCAGATTAAAAGATATTTCTCATGATATTAAAAAATTTGACATCAGGAGGGGGTAACCGGGTAAGTAATCTAGGTTGGCCTTGCAATTATGGCTACATTTCTTCTTGTCCCACTCCCTTCTTTCCTTTTACCAGTGGATGGTCGTTGTTGATCCTGAGTTTTTGTTGCCGAAACTGGTACGGAACCAAGGTTCTTATTCTCATCCTTCTCTTTCCTATTGGGTGCTGAATATATGTAGCATTTTTTAACCCTCGGAGCTTTCTTTTCTATTCGTTGATTCTGGAGGGCAATCAAATCATCATTGTCTGAAATTAAATCAGAGAATTTAACAGTCAGTTTCAGATGCTTTTTCTATCTATCCACAATCAATCATAGATTTTATAGTTTCTAAGGTTACACAACACCAATTTTGACCAATCTCAGTTCAGTCTGACCCCATCACATTTTGATAAAAACCAGAATGTAACATCTCCAAAACCACATTGCCAGGTATAGTACAGATCAATAGGTACATCTTGGTACTGCCAATAGCCAAGAAAATGGGCGTCTACTATTTCTAGTAAAAATACTGGCAATTAGCAAAAACTTCACTCATCACTCATTGAAACCGAGGCTCATCAGTCGTTGAAAATTTCACAATTTAGGGTAAATTTGTACCTCGACTAGAAACCACCGCTCGAGGCCGCAAAAACAAATTTGGTCTATCAGTTCTATCGCCAGTATTCTTCCCGGACTTCTCTGTATTAATCAGAAGTTTAATTAGTTCTCTGAACAGTAAAGGTTACTAATTGAAATCTGCTTAACTGAAGGAGTATAATCCGTACCGGTATGGCACTACACACATAGAGTACCATTTGTCAAATCCATAATATGCAAATTACGCCCAATCAACCATAAATCTGCGATTTAGTCTCAATGTAACCTACCATCTATAATTACCAACCTCAGCAGTGCAACCATGCAATGCATTACATATTTTATCTCATATTTACCTAGTTTAGACTCCGAATGTGTAATTAGCAACGATGAACCAATAAAAAGCACAGATAATAACAAAACATAGGAAGTACCAGAAAGTTAAACTGATGCTGTACACTACTGTAATTTTTAAGCTGACCTTCTATTCAAAACCTGACCTGCTGTTTTGACCGGTGTAGATGTAAAAGACACAGGATGCGACTTAGAGAGCGATTTGGAAGGCGTTGCACATGGTGGCCGGTTTTCAGAATTATTTCCTAAAAGTAAAATAATTAATAGATGTCAGCAGGCATTGGGTGTTTTGGTTAGAACATAAGTTTGTGATAGTATCAACATTTCTAATGCTGCAGATTGGTATTGTACCAGTACACACAATGAGTTTAGGTTTCATGCACAGCTAATATCCGATTGCAGGGTTTAGTGTAATCCAGATTTATGTTTAGTGGAACCCAAGAAAACAGCATATATGAAGCAATACCATCTCCGTACCGGTACCAATCCAGTTTCAGGTACCAGCCATGTAATGCATTGGTACAAACTACAAACCACCTCGGATGGGTACCAAATTAGTAAACAAGGAAACAATGACAGATAATAACTGAAAAATAGAAATAACATGAGAAAAGTATCTTTACCTTGCTTTACTGGAGATTTCAAGCATTCATGTGCCATTGGAGAAAGAGATTCAATAGCCCTTTCATCACTTTTATTTAAATTTGAATCTTCTTCCTCTGTAATGGGGTCGTCTTGAGACCTCACCGTTAGACGGGGATACACTACAATACACAAGTTATAAAAGATTGTAAGTATATGAATTAAAGTGAAAGAAAAAACAAAGCAAACTAAAAAAAAAGGTAAGCTACTTCTGGAACAGATTATGGCTAATATTCTGATTTAAAAATTTCAATATTCAACATGAAGTTGTAAATTCAGCAAAAGACCTTGAAAGGAGTAAATTTTTGGACTCAGATACAGTGGCGCAGACCACACAAATTATGAATAAATCAATAACCTTAAGTATGAAAAATAATTTTTGAAAAAAAAAACTATAAAAAAGCTTAATTTTTATTAAAACATTCTATCAGTACCGTTTATTTGTAACTCTTGTAAATCAGAAATTTGTGAAACAAATGCAATAGTCGCACAAAGCAGAACCTGATATTTGAAAAGGCACCCAAAACAATAACCATATCACAAACACCACAAAAGTCGATTAATATTGAAGAAGCAATGGTTTCTACTCGGGATTGACAAATAAAGCATCAACTTCAACAAAAAACACTAAAAAAGAACCAATTATTGAAAATTTGAGAAAAAAGAAAAGAAAAATCCTAGTTAGACTTACTCTTTCTGATAATTTCTCAGTAGCACTATCTGATATTTTCTCGAAGAGTAGAATATTATATACCTAAAGGTCAAAATTGTTCTAATAAAGAAAAGGAGAGGGAGGAAGCAAAGAAGCTCAAGCAACTGGGCTAAGGATGGCGTGGAGTATCCGACCAATTTATTCACTGGAGAGAGAGAGAGAGAACCCTTTCTTCCACTTGGCAGCCCTGCCAAGGTTTCTCGAGAGAGAGAGAGAGAGAGAACCCCCACTATTTTTCTTTCTGAGGGAATGGAAGGTATTTGCTGGCTCTGAATTTCTTTCCTTTGGCGTCAACACAAAGCTACAAATGGCAGTAGGCAGGGAACGGTCGGATCTTCCCAGTTCCAACTTGGTCTCTGCCTTTTCTATTTTTTCTCTCCAATTTTGCTACGCTCACTCAAGCGAGTCCCCAGCGGAGATCAATGATGAATTCAGATTAGCAAGGTACCTGACCTGACCAGGTCAGGTAGAATGAAATTGGGACCATTTATTTTATTCTGGTACAAATCTAGACTCATGTGAATATAAACATGAGGAAGACAAAAATATTGCTAAGTTGAAATTAATTCACATATATACATGATACTTTTCCATCAATAACTACTCTAGTTATCTAAATAGAGATCACAGATGGACATAATTTTTAATAGATAAATGTACATTTTTTTTATATATTTTTGCCATGTTACTTGTCCATTTGTTTGTTAGCTTTTTTAACAAGAAATTAAGTTACTTTCTAAAAAAATGTCTATTGTACATAGATCAACATTGATTAAATTTGTATTTTTTATAATGCAAAGTATGTAAAATATTTAATTGTTGGTTCATTAGAAGGTTTGTAAATTTCTTTAGTCAAGTGAGATCTTAATTATCTTGTTTGAAATAATATATTTTTAAATATAACTCGTCATTATATTCAATATATACATTAGGATTAAGAAGAGTCAGACTAGCATGGTATGCTAACTCATTACCGCGTAACAAGCACAAACGGTTTGGATTTTTAAGAGAGTTTTTCTTGTGAATCTCAACAACTGTACAAATTTTGAAAAAAAAAAAAAAGTAGAAGTGGTTAAAAATGTGTTGCATATGTGTCGTGTGATGCAAGATTTCAACACAACATGCACGACTCTATATTATTATTCAAAAACTATTTGCAATCCAAAAAGATTTCTGTTAAGACTTATGATAATCAAATTTCTTTCTGAACTTTTAAAATTGGTTATAAGTAGAAAATTTATCAGATTTATCTTTTTAAGGATAAAATCATTAATTGAAGTTTACTATATTACAATAAGAAATAAAGGGTGTGTTGATAAAAGCAAATTATACTTTAAATATAAATAATTAAATAAAAGATTAAGAATATAAGCAAAAAATTAAATATTGTAAATTTGTAATACATATATAAAGTAAAATGCTAGGAATGTAAAATGTTCAAAGTTCAAAAGTTCAAAGTTCATCAAAGTTCATAAATCGTAAATCATAAATCATAAATCATTTTGTCCTTTTTTGTTTTCATCAAAGTTCAAAGTTCAAAGTTTAAACTGTCGCCTGTGGGGACGCCATTTGGGTTCATAAAGCATTTTGTCCTTTATGTATGAACGCTGGAATCAAAAGTCAAAATTTCAAAGTTCAAACAGTTTAGTGTAAAACGGGCTATTGGAACGGGTCGGAGCTACGTAAAATTGAAGGACGGATCCGCTCCAACATCACGGGCTCAGCACCGTTAACCTTTGAATTTTAGAGGTGACTTTTGAAAATTAGTTTTAAGTACTAATTTAAATATTAATAGGCTAAGTTCGAAGTGTTTGATCTAGGACAAAAAAAAAAAATCATGTGAAAAATCGTAGTTTTGAAATTCGAATTATCTTTTTTTAATAAATACTAAATAGTTAGATAAATTAATCTACATTATCTTCCGAAAAAATATAAAATAGACAAATTAATGATTAATAATATTTGGTACTATGCGGAAAATAATATTGATCCATATATAATAAGTTTCTCGGAAGATAGAATGTTTATTTTTTCTAAGAGACCAAATTGCTTGAATCATCTCACTGACGCTGGATTTTTTATTTATACGAGTTCTTACAAAAAAATATTATTTTATCCTAATTGAAAGTGTTCATTCTTTAAACAAATCTTAGTTTCATTTTTTTTTATCAAACCAATAACAGAAAGCTATACACTGCCCAAGAATTTCAAATTTGCTGCTATTTCAAAGAAGAGAATCCGATGTCCATCGGACCTACTTTTAGGTTCAACGAGCATGATGACCGTCCGATCTAATTTAAGATTTGTGCGCACGAAAATTGAAACAGAACGCACGAAGTTTAAAGCGTTCCGCACGAAGCAAATCGACGGTGATTAAACCCATCAAACCAGAGTAGGTCCGATGCCCATCGGACCTACTCTCAAGTTTTCAAAGAAATAGGAAGATCCTGTTTTTAAAGAGAGGGTGGTAAAGATAACAGAGAATTTGAATTCCTGCCCAAGTGCCAATGATTATTAGTTCTCAACAATTGACTCATAAAACATTTATTCTAGACTGCAAGATAGTGGAAATAAGTGGGAGAAAGTAATATGAAAAATGTGTAAATTTAAAAATAAAAATTTTGTATTTAATATTTTCGACACATTTATTTCATTCTAGAATAATCAGAGGCGGAACTAGAAAATTTTGATAGAGATGGCTGAAAATAAAAATGTACAATTGTGGTGTCTCAACTATAAAATAGAGTTTTAACCACTAGACTACAATTAAACACATGTCATTTATTGAGGGGGGCTAGACTATATAAAAAGTTTAAAAAAGATAAAATTTAATTAAATTCCTATACATATAATTAAAATTTTAAAATCATAGGAGTAGCTTAGCCACCTTTGGCTAAGCCTTGGATCCATCCCTGAGAATAATGTGTTACGACTTACGAGAGTTGCTAAGGTGCTCTAACTTTTTAAGGATAAATTTGTCCGAAAAAAATATAGTTTTGGGCTTAAGGAGCAACAAAGGAGACCTCACCTGATTCTTAAAGAGGAGGAGAGGCAGTCTTAAAATTTTGCACCAAGGAAGAATGCTTAATCTTCTCTAAGAAAGAGTTGTTCATTGGGATTAGAATGGATTAAGAGAGAAGGAGCTCAGCCAAACAGGTACTACAAAATTACAGTCTCTCTTCCAAATCCTGATATGATCCTTACCACTATTACTCTTCTTTCGGATCTCTAGTCTGTTTCTCCAAATAAAGCAGTTCTCAGCAAATGAAGCAACTTTAAAATTACGACCTCCTACAAAATTATCTATACAAAAAAAGAAAAGTCTGGCAGCAATCCAGAGCTGTGCAGCCTTCTCATGTCAGAATCATCAAATCAGGTTAAGACTCGTGCTTAACATCTCGGACGGCCAAGATCTACCCTACATTTTTTTTTTTTTGTTTGTTTATGGCATAGCATGCAATGAATGTCCCTTGAATGCTTACGGGTAGAAAGGACCTCTCAAACATCATGTGATGTTAAATTACCCATAAGAAATCTGTACTCCCTTTGCAAGTGCTGTTGTTCTAAGTAATGGTACTGGACAGAATACATAAACACTGTCACTGCAATGATTCATATAAACAAAATTTCAAATTATAACTAGTCAGCATCTCTGATCTGATACAAACAACTAGCCAATTAAGAAATAACAGCGCCAAAACTATGCCCGTTAATCCATACAGGTCAACCTCAATCCACAATTACTTGATATATTATTATTTTATGAACAGTTTGACATTCACAATTACTTGATATATTTATTATTTTATGAACAGTTTGACATCCACAATTTGACTTTATCTTCTCAATTAATTGTCTGTAGTATCTCAAGTAAGAAAGTAAATGTTATAATATTCTGCTTAAGCGCACCGATAACGATCATTTATCTCTCTGCAAAGTTTGTGCAATTTTCTTCCAATTTTCATCCAAAGATTTTCTAATGCTAATACCCTATGTATTATTGTGCCGAGTTACGACCGAAGCGGAACCAGACTTCCGAACTATGGAGGTCAATCATATAAAATTTTTCTGCAGAAAATGAAAGTCAATTTTACAGTTTCATGACATTTTACTTTAAATTATATAAAAAATTATTTTAAACTTTTGACCTGCAAAATATTATTACGTAATAATTTAATAATTTTTCATTAAAAATAACAATTCATCATTTACCTTGAGTTGTTTCTTAAAAAAAGTTACTTTTCCTGTATAAACTCTTACTCCCACAAATTTTATAATGCATTTTATTTCTTCGAATAATAAAATTATGTTCATAAAATGACAAAATAAAAGTACCAAAACAACGCAAGGATCAAATTGAGAAAGAGAAGAAACCGGGCCGAGAATTTGGGCCGACTTTTATGATTTCTGTGCGTTTTCAGAAGCTCAAACAAATAGCCTTCGAACCGGTCGAAGCGTTTTTCCTGACCCGTTGCTCCGCGAGTAAACTAACACAACCCCATCGACTTCTCAAACCCTGAAACCCCATCAGGCTCCTCTCCGACTCTAATTGTATGCAATTGAGATTTTAGATAGATTTGGACCGTCCGATGGAATATCTGCCCTGGGATTGAACAGTCAGTGACTTTGTAGTACAGTTGTAGAGGAACTGAAGCACACCTCTCTGGCTCTCTCTGTGTTTCGCCGCCTCCTAATCATTTTTTTCGACATCAAAGCTAAATCAAATCCTCTCTTTAAACCCTAGAGAGAGCAGCAAACCCCTCCCTCCAATAAACCATGGCATCTTGGGCTCTCTCGAAACCAGGCGATGACAAAAAAGGAGGAATCTTAGCCTCGATCTCCAACTATCCGATCGTGTTGAAGGGCCGCGAGGCGGCGGGTGAGGCGGCGACGGCGGCCAAGAAGCTTCTTTTCAGCACCGGAAAGGCGGCGTGGATCGCCGGGACCACCTTTCTTGTTCTGGTGGTCCCACTCATTATAGAGATGGATCGTGAACAGCAGTTGAACGAACTCGAGTTGCAACAGGCCTCGCTTCTTGGCTCTCCCGCCGCGCCAGCTCCGCCTGCCCCCAAGTGAGTTTATAGGGTTAGGGTTTTGTTAGGCTCGTTTTGATCTGGTGGTTGGTTGGTTGGTTGGAAAGATATCGTTATTTTTTTTCTCTTGTATATCTCCTACAGAGAGGTATTGACTTGTTTTGCTCCGAGAATGTTTGAATCAAGAATGATTTGTTTAGGGAAATAATGTGAATTTTGATACTCTTTTTATCTTGTAATGCATCTTGGTTTTGCCAATGTAGGCTCTTTGTTTAGGTTTTTGTATGACCTGGATGCCTAGCTTTCCCCTGGTTAACTTTCTAGGTGCTTAGTTGATTTATTATCGGCATTATTATCTTGCATAAAGTTTTTGCAAGTAATGGTAAAATGCTGCTAACATCATAGCCCGGGTCATGATTCTGATACTGATATGAGAGCTGGCAATTCTGAATGAATATCTGAACTAATAACCTTGATTCTTATGTAAGCAATATCTGGATTTAGTGAGTTTAGATGCAGAATTTACCGAAGTAATCATGTCTAATAGTTCAAATAGGTTTCCAAGACTGGCAACTTACTGGTACAATTTTTTCTTTAACAGCCATTCTGAAATATAATGTTTTGAGTTTTCATTTTAGTAATGATCGAGTTATGTATAGTTGCAACCTTATATTTGTGCATAAGCAAAACATAAATGAAGCATACTGTACAGTAATATGCTTATTAGGGATTGACCCTTGCTATGGATCCATATCTCTATTTTCAAAGTTCAAATAATCGATCCAAACCGTTAAACATGATCTCCATATGAAAATGTACTTGTAGACCAAATTATACATTTCTAGAAATTTTTTACTATTTTTTTTAGATAGGTAGACGTAGAAAACCAATGCATTTGGATGGTCCAGAATTTTCAAATCAAGTGATTTTCTACCAATCTAAAAAAATAGTAAAACAATTCTAAAAAAATGTAAAATTTGGTTCCAAATACATTTTCATATGGAGATCATGTTTAATGGTTCGGGTCAATTGTTTGAACTTTGAAAATAGAGATATGGATCCATAGTACGGGTGATCCGTAATATGCATATTACTATAACCTCACTCTAATATGAACAATGAACATGACAGGTACATGTTGTAGCAACTAGCAAGATCTATGTTTCTTGGTATTTTTTTTAGCCTTAGTTGATGTCTTACTGATAAGAATTTTGATGGTCCAGACCTTGGTATTTGATAACACTTTTTTTTCTGAAGTAGCAACAGAGGTAGCATTTATTACTTCTTTTTCATGGTCATGAATGGATATTAAAAAATGCGAGTCCGTATCCTCTACGGTATCCCTGTCCAATGAGCTGAAGCGATTGGAATTCAGTGACTATTTTAACACAGGGGGTCTGATTTTGAGATTCGTGCCATAATTAAATAACGGGCTGGATTCAATAATTGGATGTGCGGTACTGGGGTGAGGATACAACTCTGCTGTTACTCCAATGGAAAAACAGGGTCTTACTTTTCCGATCCCAACTATCAAATTCATTGAGATTCGTGCATGAAAAAAGTTTCTTTATCGAGATACGCGAATGGAAAATTTTGAATTATTGGAATCAGAAAAGTAGGACTCTGCATTTCTATTGGAATACCAGGAGAGTTCATTCCACCGGGGTGATCCAAATTAAAAAGATACTTTCAAGATTTGATTGAATTGCCTTTGGGTTTGGGATGCTATTTTGATTGCAAAATGTTTGAGTTGATGTTTACTTGGTATCATACACAAAGCTGAAATATTTTATTTTTGAGTCTGCATCCGCTGCCCGAAAACTAATGAGACAAAATGTTCCGTCCAATTAAAATTAAACGTCCCAGATTACATCCTGAACTTCAGCGATCGTTTTGATCTGATCTGAACTTTTGATCCAACGATCAACGTGCAACTATGAGTCTGTTACCCATTTCTGCCATAGTTTCTTTCTATGACAATGGCCAATTTGAATTACGTAATTTCAATCCTTTGTTGTACTGCTACAATGTGATTCTTTAGTCTTTATGCTTCTTGAATGTGTGATTGAAAGTCAGCTAAAACATCTGTCCAGTTTCCCTTATTATTATAATGTTAGGAGTAGAGCTAGGGTGTTTTTAAGCTCACCGTTTCTCTTGATGAGTCTTAACTCCAAAATTATTGAATTGGTTTCAAACAACGAATCAAAACCATTAAAATCGATATATTTCACGAGTAATGCGTTTACATACAAAATTTATGAATTTTAGAATTAATTTAGTATATGGCTTGGTGAGTTTTAACTTCAAAATCATTATATCGGCTTCTAGGGGTGCAAACGGATCGGATACAGATCGGATAGTGGTAAAACTATATCCGTATCCGTTTTTATTTTTCGGATACGGATACGGATCGGATATTAAACGGATACGGATATGGTTTCGGATATTAAACGGATACGGATACGAATCGGATATTAAACGGATGCGGATACGAATACGAATATCATTCGGATACATAATACGGATGTTGTATTAAAATTACTTATTATTCAACAAATTATTTTTTCAAATAAAAATTATTTAATAAACATAATTATTGTTAGTCTCTCAAATAATAATCACACTATCATCTCCGCATGTTATTGTTTAATTTTTGTTTACTAGAATCATGTTTATATATTCATGTACATAATTATAATAATCAACGTAAGAAACAAAAATTTCTTACGGTGCTAAAATCTTCTACAGTTGAAGGCTTAAAGCACCGTTATTTCATATTTACTTTTTGAAATTGTAGGTTCAAGTGTCAGCCTTCAGTATATTTGGAATTTCAATGTAATTGGTATGAGGATAAAATGAATCCAAGTTGACAACAGCTGTTTGCATGTAATACTGTGGTGAGAGAATGTAACAAAAGGAATAAAGTAAAAAGATTAGTAGTGGGTTTTGCGGAGCAGAGGGCTTAATGGATATCCGAAATCTAAAAATTTACTGATCCGTATCTGTATCTGCTTCTAAAATCAAAACCGTATCTGTATCCGTATCCGCATAATTTATATTCGTATCCACATCCGTATCCGCAAATTATCCGTATCCGAATATCCGTATCCGCAAATTATCCGTATCCGAATATCCGTATCCGTAACCGTATCCGCTTTCAAAAATTGAAACCATATCCGTATCCGTATCCGCATAAGTAATATCCGTATCCGCAAATTATCCGTATCCGAATATCCGTATCCGCACGGATAATATCCGACCCGTTTGCACCCCTATCGGCTTCAAACGACGAATCCAAACCACTAGAACCGATATACTTCATGAATGATGTGTTTACATGCAAAATTTACAAATTTTAGAATTAATTTTGAATAAAAGCAAGCAGTTAAAAAAAAAAAAAGATTTGTAAGTTACTTTTAACGCGTTTATATTTTTTTATCATTTTTTACTGCTTAACTTTGTACTAAATTAATCCAAAACGTTATATTGTTTACATGTAAACGCATCACCAGTGAATTATATCGGTTTCAAGGATTTAATTTTTTTTAATTAAAGTTAATTACATAGATTTTGAAGTTAAACTCATCAAGAATTTGGTGATCTTAAGAACATTTTAGTTCTCACAATGTTCAAATAAGCTTGTGAGCAACAATCCTTTTGCTCATGATGATTCAATATTAGATAGCTTTTGGGACAAATATTAGTAGGCCATCAATCAATAGGCACCAATGAACCATCAACAAAACTTGCTATGAAAGTATCTCTTCCAATGGCAGTTGTTACTAACAATCAAACTAGAATGCTCTTACTATAACAATTTTTTTACATGAATAAGAATCACTTGCTAGATGGTTAAATGTCTGTACTGAACTCTTACACTCCTTCCCATTTTACGTGAACTTACCAGTAACTTAGAACTAAAATCCTAACCAAACAATACCCGAACAGTAATTCCCTTGCAGAAATATAAACTATTCGAACAAAAATCAAGCGATGAAAAAGAATGAACCCAAATTTGAGTGTGTGTGTGTGTGTGTGAATTCAAGCTGAATCGTCACTGTCATCAAAAGCTCTGCATCCACAAAGCCAAAATCTCGTCGCACTGCTGTAGCTTTTTCTTTGCCAGTTCTCGATATTTTTCTTAATGATCTTCTCCGTCGAGTTCTTAATAATCATCTTATCGTGTTCTGGTGACAGATCACTTTTATATCTCTCAATCTTTGACAAGAGCGCCTTGCGCTCAGTTTGCTCCTGCTCTTGGCATTTATGATCTAGGGGTCCAGAGAACTCCATCTGGCGCCGCTGCTCGCTGATTGCTTGCTCGATATCCTCATCAATTTTTTGTGTCATCTCAAATCTATTAAAAAGTAACACAAATTAGGAACTTATCACTCTAAATAAGTCCTCTACTACAGGCATTGTACCAGAAAGCCATTAGCTTCTATAAGCAGTACCAGAAACCTTTCTATAGATGTTGACTAGGGTGTTCTTAAGTTCGCCTAGTCCTTTGTTCAGCTTAACTTCAAAACCTATCAGATTGACTTCTAATAACAAATACAGACAGTTGAAACCGATCTACTTCGCGAGTTATGCGTTTACATGTCAAATTTATAAATTTTCTAATTAATTTAGTATAAAGTCTAGCGGTAAAAAAAAAGGTTAATATTTTTATTGCGTTAATTTTTCATCATATTTTGACCTCTTGACTTTATACTAAATTAATTCAGAAAATTATAAATTTGATATGTAAATTAATTACTTGTGTAGTAGATCAGTTTCGACGGTTTCAACGATCAACGTGCAACTATAGATTATAGAATAGTTGGTTGATTAATAGTACCGCATTGAGTTGGGTCTAGAGGTGATGCCGCTCAGTGCAACAGAGCGGCGTCCACTGTGATCATGCATGGATGGAGCGATGGTTGCACTGTGGCCCAAGAGGCAAATCGAGACATTCAAGATTCCCTGGGGACGCAACGACCTCGGCCGCCTGATTTGAAGCGCCACCATCTGGCGTGCTTTTGGGTTGAGGAATGTTTTTACGAGGATGCGCGTCTTTCCTGTTAGTGCAAACAATGTCATTAGGTTGCATTAGTATCAATACTTATCTGTCATGCCAAACAGGGGCTAAAGGTAGTGTATTGAAAATGGTACTAAGCCACCCGTATAAGTAATTTTGTATATTGGAATCTATAATTTTTGAATGCATTAATACTTTTAGCTCCGTTTATAAAATAAAATTACACTACACTTGATTTTCTAGCCCTCCCAATCTCAGTTTTCTAATTTCGCCTCTGATGCCAAATAAAATAAGCTGGTTTTTACATTCATCCTACTTCTTTTGACTAATTTTTACCTTTGAACTAACGTTTTAAGGTTTGGTTAAATTTGGGTAAAAAATTCTTGTCTTGGTTATATGAACAATCATCTGCCAATACCAATAAAATACTTTGAAAAAGAAAAAAATTCATTTTGATAAACCTTGGTAGCCTTGTCATTCTGGTAAACAACAATTTTTTTTTTATGAATAAAGCCTGTGGGATTACTGGCCAACCGAGTACCTAAATAATGAAAACATCTCTAATGAAGCACACAAACGAGGAACCAATCTTCAATTTCGAAAACACATTTACAAGAAGAACGAAAATACAGGTACCTAAAGGGTGGTCTGATCTGTTGCCAAAGGCCCATTTCCTGACAGCAAAGATGGTGACATCAATGGTGGAGGTATCGGACCGGAGGAAGGAACCGTCAACACGCATAACAAACTTGTCATTCCACGTGGGGTCCGTGCCACCTGTGGTGTCAGTCTGTGTGATCAATTCCTCATTAGGATACTCATATACTGTTGCAACCGCATATGTCTTCATCTCTTTGAATCGGGGGTAGAGATCCTGAGCAGATATGACAGTGAGTTCCAGAAGGTGCATGTCGGGGTTGGGATAAGGGCGCACATCGCTGCTGCTCCCGCCTTTGCTTCCCCGGTCATGGCCCCGCTTAGCACCTTGTGCTAACGACATGTACAGATTGGGGATTTGGGGGGCGAAAAACGGGTTTCGCAAATGCGAGGTAGAAAAGGAAAATGTGGAGAACAAAGCATACAGAGGTGACAGCGAAGAGTGTCTTGTATTTGAAAGGGCAGGAGGGGATAATTTTAGTAAGAATTAAATGATGCCAAATTCTAAGGAATATTTGATTGGATCTTGGGGTTCAAGTCTGATACATGAATGCTTTGTTACTAAGTTGGGATGTATGGACACTGATGGTGTTTGGTTGGTGTATATGACATGCCTAAGTTAGGCTTTGGTTGATATGTCATGCGGTTAGGAGTCTTTGACAGTTGGTTATGTGGTGCTAATATTAGCATTTAATATATAAGCCTTGTGTTTTCAAAATAAAAGCAATTCAACAAGGAAAAAGGAGAGAAAAGAGGGTGACAGAGAAGAACAAGAAAAGGGAGCATAGATGAAAAAAAGACATCCCGGCGACGATGGGAGAGCGGCACGGGTCATTTTCAACAGGCATCATACCGAAATCCATCCGATGTTCAGTCCAAGTCGTCTGATTCACATCAAAATTCGCGCGGACGGATCTAAATCTGTATTAGCATTATGTGAATCTAAATTATATGTGCGAATCTTGACGCAAGCTGGATGATTTTGACCAGGTATCTGATGAATTTATGTCTGATACCCATTGAAACCCCTCCTGTCCTCGAGAGATGTCCCGGTGCCCAGAAATATTGTGTCAGCAACTTGCATTCTATGTTAGGGGTGTCAATGATACCCTTTTAACCTTTTAACCGTTTATCCGAGTTGTACTGTATTCGATAAGGCAGATATAGGTAAGATTTTTTGTTCGTTAACTTATCGAGTATAGATATGAGTAAAAATTTCTTTTCATTAGCTTATTGGGTAAGAGTATGAATAAGTACTGTTTTGTATCCATTACCTTACAGAATAATTAATAAATATAAAAATATATATGATTTTTTTATTTATATATAAACTATATAATTTTATTATTATATTTAGATTGATTTATATGAGTGAGGCTATGGTGCTATGCATAGCACGGATGGGGTTCGTGCTACGGTTAAAAATTTGACTTTTTAAAATTCTAATGGTCGATCCAACCGTTCAATGTGATAACCATATGAATATGTACTTGCAAACTAAATTTTATATTTTTTTGAATTTTTTTACTATTTTTTTAGATAGGTAGAATTTTGATGGTCCAGAATTTTCAGAAAACACTGATTTTTCTACCTATCTAAAAAAATAGTAAAAAAATTCGAAAAAATATAAAATTTAGTTTGCAAGTACATATTCATATGATTATCACATTGAACGGTTGGATCGACCATTAGAATTTTAAAAAGTTAAATTTTTTGCCGTAGCACGGACTCCATCCGTGCTATGCATAGCACCATAGGCTCACTCGATTTATATTATATTTTATATAACTTTTTTCAGTAATTTATGATAAAAATAATTTATTCAATATTTTATATAGTTTTTTAATTAATAATTTATACAAAATTGATTAGACATTTTAGTTAATTACTGTTATTTGTTTCGTTATTCGTTATCTTACCTAAAGTATGGATAAGTTAAAATTTAATGGATAAAAAGTTAAATATGGGTAAGATTAGTTTTAACTTCCGAATTTCTCTTTTTGGATGTGTGTTTGTATGTTCATCTTGTTGTGCATTTTGTATTTTCTGATAATTTTTAAGGTAAGATGAGTTTAATATTGGTTATATTTCGCTTTTGTTTAGATTAACATATGATTTACCTTAAGCAATAAAAAGTAGAATTTTTTAAATAAAATTTAGTATATTTATTTTTTCTAATCATTTTTTGATACTTGATTTTATGTAAAAAGAATTCAAATATTTATATATTTAACATGTAAATATATCACTTGTAAAGTAAATTGTTTTTAACAATTTTAATTCGTCATTTGAAATCTTTATTATCCGATAAGTTTTCAAGTCTATAGTATAGTATGTCCAGTGGCGGAACCAGGAATGATCGGTAGGGGGGGCCTAACTAGTTTATCTTAGAATATCAGTTTTAATTTCATCTTACACGATTAAATGATAAAAAAAAAATATTCAACAATTATCAATTGTCATAATCTTTCATTGCTTCTTGACGTAGGTTTGTAATACTTCTCCATTCCTACAATTTTACGAAAAAAAGAAAGAAAAAGAAAACAACAATTTAGTTGATCTCATTGTTTGTAAAGAGTCACACTTGACTGGTACAATTTCGTTGATCTCCATTGCTACAATTTTCAAAATTTTCACCAAGGTCCTGTCAATTCAAATTCGGTACCAGTGGTTTCACTGGACTGGTACCAACTGGTACAGCACCTTCACTGCCTCACAGTACCTACCAGCAGGGCCAGCAAACAAAAGAAGGGCATAGCCCTGATAAATCAAGAATGGTAAATGAGAAGCATTCAGCAAACAAAAGAAGGGCATAGCCCTGATAAATCATTTGCTTCTTTTAACATGATTTTGATAGGTCTAACTTCAAATTGAAGTTTAAATGGACAAACCCACAGCTCCTAAGAATGGTAAATGAGAAGCATTCAGTAACATAAATGAAATGCTAATAAACCATCTGGATCTAATGATTAAAAAACTTGTTACATAATCTAATGCGAGCAATTAAGATCAAGTACTGCTAAAATCACTTAATGATAAAGTCGATCTAAAATCACTTGATGATAAAGTCGATCACTTCACAATTTATTGTCTGTCTTCATCATCAGATAGAAATTGATCATTAGAAAAAATAAAGATGTATATTTTTCTCTTATTTAGGCCCACGCTAAAGAAGTTAGATCTGATTTTTCCAAAATTTAATCAGTCATCAATCATCACACACTAATCCCACATGCTGCTTAGAAATTCGGTACCAGTACAACTGTACAAGCACACAGAACATCTCAAATTCGGTACCAGTGCAAGCACAGCCAGTACGGCATCTCAAGAAATTCAACAAGCACAGCCAGTACCGCAAGAATGGCAGTGGGTGGGCGGAACTACGGAAGAAGAAGACGGGGCTTCAGTGGGTGGGACCGTGGGAGTCTCGGAGAGGAAGACAAGCGGCTTCAGAGTTCAGTGGGTCGGAGTCTCGGAGTCGGAGAGGAAGACAAGCGGGGTGCGGCCGTGCGGGGTGCCAGACGCGGTGCGGAGAGGAATGGGGTGCGGAGAGAGGTGCCAGAGGCGGTGCGGAGAGGGGTGCCAATTTTTTTTTTTTATTAAACGGGGGTGCATCTCTTTCTGGGCCTAGGGGGGGCCAAGGCCCAGGCTGGCCCAGACCTTGGTTCCGCCCCTGAGTATGTCTATTTTTTCAAACATTACGTATGATGATAGTTGATGGATGATGTTGTCATATTTTCCATTATAAACTTGAGATTTTTATGTTTAACTTTCACTGAAGTATCAACTGAAATTCACATTAAGTAAACTAACGTTGTTACTATGTTATACATATATTTTTTTACTTTAGAAGTAAAAAAGTATAATAAAAATAATTAATAATAGAGTTAAGGAACAAGACTTCTTTGACCGAAGAATTATATTCCTCTTTATTTCTCTGATCCACTCGTGGATCCGGCGAGTGAGTACAGGTACAAGGTCGGACCGAGTAGAATGAATACTCACGGCCGGGTTGCAAACTGGAATATCAAGTGATTTGTTTTGAGATTTGTGCCAGAGTAGAATCGACCATTGCACTGGATCTGAATTCGTATCCGACTCCGTTTTATTGCCGTATGAGACTCCTACGTGGCGAAAATTAAATTAAAATATTATTGTTAAGTTATAACTATCTCCAGTTCTCGAACACGTATCCTCTGCATTAACTCAAAAGGGAATCTTTTGAGTTAATGCATCTCGGACGTTCGATATTAAACAGAGCTAATCCGGCTGTCTGATTTTAACATAGGGGCCCTTTAATATTAGTGCAGATCTAATTTGCACGGATCTTAAAGTGAATCGGATAGTCCAGATGCATTAACTCAAAAGATTCCCTTTTGAGTTAATGCAGAGGATACGAATTCCAGTTCTCGTACCCTCTCGCTTCCGGCTTCCCGACTCTCCGCAGTCCGCTCTTTACCCCTTTCTCTCTTTCAGTTAAAATATCCCCAGTTCTCGTACCTCTTGCGGCCTCGCCTCTCGCCTCCCGACTCTCTCCATTCAACTCTCTTTACCCCTTGTTCTCTCCTACTCCAGCGCTCCGTCACCAATCAACAATTTATCTGTATCGAGGTTTGTACCTGCTCTCTCTCTCTCTCACACACACACACATGCGCGCACACCCCACCAGGTCTTCGACTTTGAATATGTGTGTGAAATGAGCAAAACCTGAGATTTAAGCCTCTTATTTTCAATTGGGATTGGACTGTTGTTCCCAAAAATTTATGTCAGGTTTCAATTTGATCCGTGAAACTTCAATTTTTACAATATGACCCTCAGATGATGCAATATTGGATTGCCTTTAACATTTAACTGAGCCGCTAGCTGCCAGTCCATTGTCACACTAATTTTTTTTTAATTAATTTATTTCAACATTGATTCTTATTAAATTGACAGACATTGCTCCATTTTTTCAAAAGAATAAGGCACAATGTTGTTTAATTAAAGACTGCAATGCTTTACTAACTTATTTTTGTGTCATAATTTGTGTAATAACCAGCTGGTAATAGGTGAAGAGAAATCAGAATAATTTTTGAATATCAATTAAACTTCAAAGTAGATCTCTAGAGTGCCTAAGATATTTGGTCGGATTATCGATGCAAACTGGTTATTCTAGGCCTCACTAGTACTATATTTTTTATAATGCATTGCTGGTACTTATTTCCTGTTCTTCTTCTCTTCAGAAGCCAAGCCATTGAACATGACAAGTCGTAAAAATTCTCTGAAATCTACAAATAAAAGAATGACCCGACCTAAACTTAAACCTAAACCTAAACCTAAACCAACACATAAACCTACTGGCACCACACCCGAAGAAGTTCCAAGCACCACAGACAGGATAAGTAAACTACCAGACCATATCTTACATCACATCCTCTCCTTTCTCCCACTACAAGAAGCAGGCCGTACCAGTATATTGTCGCATAGGTGGATACATGTATGGGTCTCAATGCAAGGCCTAAAATTTTACACTGATGAATTTGCAAATTGCGGGCCTGATAAGTTCATCAGTTATGTCAATGCCGCACTGCCTTACCGCTCGAAACAAGATCTTCAAGTTTTCAAAACATTTTTGTTCAATGATTCTCCCACTAATATTGCAGCAAGCACAAGATGGATCACTCATGCATTAAAGAACGATGTTCGGGTTCTTCACATTATAATCCGGCTTAAAAATTCTGGTGAAAATGTGATTTTACCGAGACCTATGTTAACTAGCCGGTCTTTAGAGGAGTTGGGTTTATTTAGTTTCCCTAATGTGAGAATAATTACACCAAATGTTATAAGTTTAAGCCAACTCAAAATTTTGAGCCTACAACATATGGATGTCAATTCAGCTTTCATGGAGAAGATAATTTCTGGGTGCCCGAGGCTTGAAAATTTGAATTTGCATTATTGTTGGTTAAGCTGTTTGGGTATTTCTTCGAGGATGTTGAGAAATTTGGTCATGGAAAATTGTGAAATACAGAATCAAAGGGAGAACGAGTTCTACATTTGTACGCCTAACCTCGAAAATTTGCATTTTAATCAAAAATATGTAGTATGCTCGCCCCGTGTCAATGTGGTATGTTTTGTATAACTATAGTTTTAGCTTTTTAGTTATTATGAAAATCTCATCATGCTTGACCATCAAATTAATATGTTCAAAAGATTTACAAATTACATGTTCTCTCTCACTCTCTATATTTCTCTCAAGTCACAGAAACTGCGAGAAAGGAGAGATATTTTGTCTAGTGAGTGGGTTCAGAGGGGGAAGGGGTGGCGGCCTGATTTTTGTTTTTGTTCTACTCTTTTTTATTGTTATTACTATAACTTCTTTTTTGGGCAAGAACCTGCAACAAAATACACACAAAAAAATTGATATTGAAATTGGAACTTAGTTTCCAATTGGTACGTAATTGTATGGTGGGCTCAACCGGTATGATTTGGAGATCCATTTCGGTGATTGTTCTAACTAGAACTTTCTATATGTCTTTAGTATTATTGGCAGCTTAAGCTAGATTTCCGAAGTTTGAAGCTAGATGTCCCAAATTTGAAGAGCTTAATACTTGGTGGATATTGGGTTGCCCATGATCCTGCTGCTGTCACATTCTTTCTTCAGCACTCACCAATGCTTGAAAAGCTTACTCTGATCTGCAAAAAGGTATGATTTCTTTCTAGTTCTAATTCATACGCTACAGTACCAACTTTGACCAACTACTTGATGAGTATTTGAAACTGGTGTTCTATGTATTATTGTTTATATTTTTTATTTATAGGTTTATCGAAAACGGAGAGATGTGGAACCATTTAACATGTCAAGTGATTTGTGTTTCCAATGCAAAAATCTGAACTCAGTTGATATAATAGGCGACAAGTCTGATAAAAATATACCACATCTGACAGAGGTTTTGAAGAGAAATGGAATTGCTAATCTGAATCTGACTCCGGATAGTTTGTCTTTTTTCGGAGATGATTGCTTGAAAATGCTTTATGATGTCTGGTTTTGGATAAATTATCAATCAATTTATACATAACTCACTGAACAGAATTCCTTTTAGACTGCTATGAGTGCATATTTTTTGTGGAGGGGGAACAAGTTCAATTGTTCAAACCTGTTTAACGTTAAAGACATGTCATGCTTGATCAAATTCAGTGTCGGAATTAAGTTGCTAAATTGATGTCATCATCTTGCACTTATATGCCTATAGCTGCTAATTTTGTAAACGTGAATGTAATGTGAATACTCGAAAGGTCGTTTTTTTTTTTTTTTTCTGAATTCGCCGGGCTTTTCGTTTTGGATGGAGAGTGACCCGCTTTTATTTGATGCACCAAACCCCAGACATGCGAGAATAGCGTTGGGATTATGGCTGATAAAAAAAATTGTAGCTTGCTCGAGATCGGTTTGAAAAAAAACTGTAATTAATTTGTTTCATTCTGATTCGGCTTGTCATTAGCGAGTTAAAATTTGACTTAATTAGGTTTGTGCTAGCAGCTAGCTCGCCTCATTTTGAACTCGCTAATGACAAGCCGATTCAGAATGAAACAAGTGTTGCAAGAAAATTTTTTATTTCCGACTTTTCTATTATTCTCTGTCTAAGATGAAGGTTGTTGCAAGTTTTGAAACTTTAATTTGAAAACTCAAAATTTTCATTCCATATGTAGTACAGTTTTTACCAGCACTCTTTGGCACTATATACAGTTTTCGTTCCATATGTAGTACAGTTTTTATTCCATGTGTATAGTCTTTACAAATTTCTAAAATCATATTTAAAATGATTTATACAACTTCTATATTGTGGTTCATCCAATATTATATACATATACACAGTTTTGATTTTGTTTTCTTCGCATTATATCAACAACAATTTGTTCTGTTTTTTCCGAGAACATTATTCAGTCGTCACTGCCGAAGAAAACTGTAGCTTTCTGCTAGTTATAAATAATTTTTTATTTGTTCCAGTCACGCAAAACTAACTTTAGTTCATATGAATTTTATTTCGATCTAATTAATTTATTAAATATTTTCTTATATTGCTATAAATTTAATGGCCTGTCTTTAACTTATTTTAATATGTAGAGTGCTAAAGGTTGTGAAATTTATACTGAAATCAACAAAAAAATGTATCTTCTCAGTTCTAGCCCAGATTTGACCTTAATTTCAAAGTTAATTAAATTTTGAAAATTTCAAAAAAAATTCTATACATTCTACTGAAATAAATTATCTTGCTCAATATTAAACAATGACAACAATCAAATGATAAGAATCAAATGATAAGAAAGAAAGTTATGTATAGATTTTTAAGAGTTGGGCTAAAATAAACCATTCGTTTTGCGCTCTAATTATACTCCACATCCTTATCTTAGTTTGCAATGTCCGAACATTCTATCTGAACTGTTCAACATGATCTCCATATTAAAATACGCTTGGAGACCAAATTTTATATTTGTTGGAATTTTTTAATATAGATACAAAATCACTGTTTCAAATGATTATGAATCATCAAATTTTGTAGCTATCTAAAAAATTCTAAATTTTTTTAAAATATATAGAATTTGGTCTCCAAGCACATTTTAATACAGATCATGTTGAGCGGTTCAGATCGACTGTTCGGATTTTGAAAACAAAGATAAAAATGTAGAACCTAATTGGAGCACAAAACCGATGATGCATTTTAATCCTACTTTATTTTCAATTCTTTAAAATGAATTCTGATACAAAAAAAGTATGTTCTTAGGTGTTTGATATTGACTTTAATTTGAAAACTCAAAATTTTCATTCCATATGTAGTATAGTCTTTACAAATTTCTAAAATCATATTTAAAATGATTTATACAACTTCTATATTGTGGTTCATCCAATATTATATACATATACACAGTTTTGATTTTGTTTTCTTCGCATTATATCAACAACAATTTGTTCTGTTTTTTCCGAGAACATTATTCAGGCGTCACTGCCGAAGAAAAATGTAGCTCTTAATTTGCTAGTTATAAATAATTTTTTATTTGTTCCAGTCACGCAAAACTAACTTTAGTTCATATGAATTTTATTTCGATCTAATTAATTTATTAAATATTTTCTTATATTGCTATAAATTTAATGGCCTGTCTTTAACTTATTTTAATATGTAGAGTGCTAAAGGTTGTGAAATTTATACTGAAATCAACAAAAAAATGTATCTTCTCAGTTCTAGCCCAGATTTGACCTTAATTTCAAAGTTAATTAAATTTTGAAAATTTAAAAAAAAAATTCTATTCATTCTACTGAAATAAATTATCTTGCTCAATGTTAAACAATGGACAACAATCAAATGATAAGAAAGAAAGTTATGTATATATTTTTAAGAGTTGGGCTAAAATAAACCATTTGTTTTGCACTCTAATCATACTCCACATCCTTATCTCCGTTTTCAAAGTCCAACAGTCGATCCGAACTGTTCAACATGATCTCCATATTAAAATGTACTCGGAGATCAAATTTTATATTTGTTGGAATTTTTTAATATAGATACAAAATCACTGTTTTCAAATGATTATGAATCATCAAAAACAGTGATTTTGTACCTATCTAAAAAATTGTAAAAAAGTTTTATAGAATTTGGTCTCCAAGCACATTTTAATATGGAGATCATGTTGAGCAGTTCGGATCGACTGTTGGACTTTGAAAACGGAGATAAAAACATAGAACCTGATTGGAGCACAAAACAGATGATGCATTTTAATCCTACTTTATTTTCAATTCTTTAAAATGAATTCTGATACAAAAAAAGTATGTTCCTAGGTGTTTGATATTGACTGAATAAATTGAAAAAAAAAAGGTAAATTAATACATTTTTATTTCATACATTACTATGATGACGGATCTTGTCATATTTTCTAATTTAAACTTAGATTTTCTTTTTTCTGTTTAACTTTAGCTGAAGTATCTACCGAAATTCATATTAAGTAAACTAGCGTTGTTCCTTTTTTTTTTTTTGTGAAAGAAAGGCTGAGAAGTGAGAACAGCCCAGAGCTATATTATCAAAAATAGAGCAACTCACAACAATGAGTTTATCAAGCAAAGAAAAAAAATAGTATCACCCCATACTAAAATCCTTGATGAGAGAGTATCCATATAGACTAGGGCATGTTCGGCACGTTACTGTGCCCGTGGAAAAAAAAAAAATTCACTCTGATTAAATTTTTTTTTTCCCCACGCGCAAAGTAAAATTTAGTTCAATTCCTGTACCCACGCCCAATCCCCTTCTTGCGCCGAACAGGCCCGATTCATTGGTTAGATAGATAATGAACATAACCAAATTTTGGCTATGCAATATCAAGGTTTCAGTCCCATCATTGGTTGGATGTCTGATGTCTCAAACACAAAAATAAGGCACAAATTTAAAACCAGTGGCTTCCATGTTCTTAATTAATTTTAATCGTTTAACCTTCTTTCTTTTCAAGGGACAAAAAAAAATTGTGCATCGAAAACCGGACAGACACCTCGAAAACTAGTTTGACTAATTCCACAGTTCAAACTTCAAACTAATTTTGAACAAAACCAAAATTGATTCCCATATAAAATATCTCTAATCTAAACTGGCAGAGAATTAAAAGCTACAGGCGCAGTCAATTCCTTTTCGATATTTTCCAATGAACACAGAAGATAAACCGTCTTTAAAACTCCTCGTATTCTACATCTTTCCCAGAGAAAAACGATATTTATTGCTAGCTCCATCTTATTCTTACCTAGCATTAGATATATATGTAATAAATATAAAATAATTGTTTCACAGATTCATGCTGATGGCTCTTATTCCAAACAGGGTGGTTGAAAACTAGAAAATAAATATTTAATAAAATTAAATAGAAGAATTGCCTATTTCAATCTCCGTTCTATATATATCCATCAATGTCAAACCTCTCTGTTCTGTTATTATAAATCAAACCTCTTTCCACTATATATATATATATATCCATCAATGTCAAACTCCGCACAAAATCCCGTTAAAACACTAGCAACCACAGGTTGTGTAAGACGAATGGAACAAGTGACCAGAACACATATGTTTCAGATAATGGGATACTCTTTAGATAAACATATTGGCAAAGGTAAGTTTCTCGAATCAACAATTTTTGATGTCGGTGGGATTAATTGGAGTATCCAATACTATCCCAATGGTTGTCTTGCAGCAAAGGATGACGACGACATATCGATATTTCTTTGCCTTCAAAGCAAATTAGATTGTGCAGTAAAGGCACAATATACTTTTACTATTCGGGTGGCAAAAAATCTCGTAGCTCGATCGTGACTCGCTCGCTAACAGCTCGTTCGGTATTGGACCGAGCTGTTAACGAGCCAGCTCGCCACTAGCTTGGTCCAGAATTAACGAGTTCAAGCTAGGGCCTAGTTAGCTCGGCTAGCATTAATTTGTGAATTTGTATGATTTTGTGTGCATTTTATACTATCTAGCTCGGTTCAGTTCAATTTAAAAAGTTTGTAGAATTTATTTTCTTTTTAAAACAAGATCTAACCAAACCCAGCTCGTCAGCTCGCGAGCTAGCTCGGACTGACTCGTCACGATTTCAAGCCGGACTTTTAGCTCGGATGCCAAAGGTCAAGCTCGCTCGGTAAGAGCTCGGTCCAGAATTAACAAGCTGAGCTAGGACCTAGCTCGGCCCGAGCCAGCTCGTTGACAGCCCTAATTCTAGACAAAAATGGATGTGTTTTGCCCTAAACAAAAACACCAGAAATTACAAATTTCGGTAACGATATGGAGTGGGGATGTATCTCCTTCGCTAAAAGAGCAGTGTTGGAATCAAATATAAAGGATGATTGTTTCGCTATTAAATGTGTTGTTAGTGTTTTTAAACTTTTTCCGGTGGAGCCAATAGGACATATTGATGTTCCCTCCAGTAACACCCATGGCCAGCCGGAAATCAACCATATTTTGAAGAATGGAAATGGAGCGGAAGCTACCTTTGAAAGGAAGAGATATGTTTCTCCCTTCAAAAGTAATAAATATAGGCCATAGTGTAACAGTTCTCTACTTGAATTCTTCTCCTTCTTTTTAATTTTATTTTTGTTGAATGTATCTGAATTCTGAGATAGTTGGATTTATCAAAGTAATTGAATTTTTTTAATTGCATGACTTGTTTTTATCATAACCGACTACATCATTTGATTTTGATTATACTGCGCTTTTGATTATAAAAGGTGGCTTGGTCATGTCATATTAATGGAATATTGTACATCATACAATTGCTTGTCTTCTGTGTTAGTCATTTTGTTTGCATATTCTTTTTTTAGGAGGATTGAAATGCTTTTATTTTTTGTGCCTCCATCGTGCTTGTATTTTTAAAAGATTGAATAACTCAAAATTTAAAACTTTAAAAGTTAAAATAAAACCGTTGGATATGATCTACATCATCTTATCTATGCAGTGTAAAAAATTATGACATTTTATCTTTATTTTGATTGTCATCAAGAGCTTGGAAAAACATACTAATGGATAATTTCTAGACGTTAATTTTTCAACTTATTGATTTACATAAAAACAAAATTTAAATTTAAATGTAATTTTTTTTTATGAGAATGTAGAAAAAATAACATAGATCACATCTAACAATTTTATTTTTATGTTTATGATTTAAATTTTGAGTTATTAACGTTTAAAAATGAAAACATAATGGAGACACAAAAAATAGAGACATTTGAACCCTCCTCTTCCTTTTTTACCTTACAAAAATATTAATGTGATTTGTAATTCATTGAACTTTATTATGCATATATTATGTTTATTTCAAAATAAAGAAAATTTTCAGCAGAGATTAAACATTGCTCATTTTAGAGAACGATTTCTTTCTCTAAAATTGACACAAATTACTTAAACTTTTTTGTTTAACATTATGGTAGGGAATATATATATATGTGGATTATACCTAAGACAGTAGTCATGATTTGATCATAAATAATATTATCTTTAGACTTATCTCGAACTTGATTTAATTTCTTTAATTTGTTTTACAATTATATATGTTTTTTTTCAAGAAAATAAAGAGGCCAAGCCTGTGTCTTTCTTCAATTATATAATTATGTTAAAGTTCGTCTTTATTCAATCTCAACTTCAGACAACTTTAGATTTTCATTTAAAATAAAGTGTTAGCATATATGCAAACTTATCATTTCATCTATTCCAAACTTGCTCGTTTGGTTTGGTATCTAGCTATCTTATTTCAAGGCTGAGCTTGTACAAAATCAAAATATTTTACCCAAGAAATAATCACAAAAAAAAGATGTTCAAACTTTAAAGCATGAGAACGGAGTAGGTCCGATGCCCATCGGACCTACTTTTAGGTTCAACGAGCATGATTGCCGTCCGATCTAATTTAAGATTTGTGCGCACGAAAATTGAAACACATGCAGGAAGTTTAAAGCGTTCCGCACGAATCTTAAAGCAAATTACGGTGATTAAACCCATCGAACCAAAGTAGGTCCGATGCCCATCGGACCTACTCCTCTCAAGTGAACACGCAGAGGTACGAGTCCCATTTATTCTCATTTACTCTGTCATTTAATTTGATCTACCCTATTAATTGAGGTACTAGTCCCATTTGTTTCTCCATTATGTATATATTTATATTTCTTCTATAAAGAAAACAAAAATATTTTAATAGAGACATGAAGGCATTATTACAACTGTGTTTCTAAGCTACTGCTCAAACTAAATCTAATTTCCTATTTTTCTTTCCAAGCTCTATATATTTCTACAATTTTACACACGAGGAATACAATTAAGTGGTGTCGATGGTCATTTCGGTTACATTAATTGGTTTAATTAATTTAATAATTGAACTTGGATTGAAGGATATTTGTATTTGACTTTTTTTTTTTCAATTATTATGTCACGTGAGTTGGGAATAAAAAATGGAATAATGCCATGAATTGTCATTGGGTCTTATTTTCCCTATTTTAAAAGTTCATCTCCGGTCAGCTATTTGCTATATATATTTTGTTCAATTTGAAATCATATATTTTCAACACCAAAATAAATATAAATATATAACTATAAATGTCCGTTAACATATCTAATTTAATCTAAATATTTACAACCACAATAACACAGATTGTACGTAATAATTGTCATATGTATAATTTGAACCCTAAAATGATTACAACTAAATAGTAATTATTATTCATAAGCATATCTATTTAACTGTACAATACATAATGAAAATTTATACCAACCCCACTAAATTCTTGCAAATATATTACAAACATTAAATGAGCCAAGCGCACTTCCTTGCAACCACACCGTTGATGGTGAACTCTGAAGAACTTTTTTTATAAATCATAATGAAAAAATTATAAGTTGGGAAACTAATATGATAGTTTGTTTTTTTTACAAAAATCACAAGTACTGAATAAACTAATATTCGGTACGTACTATTTAAATTCAAGAGGTACCGAATAGCCTATTCGGTATCTGTTATGTCTATTTTCTTAGACGCAAGTGAAAAGTACCGGATAACCTTTTCGGTACTTTAGTTTTCATATAAAAAAAAAAAAAACCATCACATTGGTTCTCTAACCTTTTGGTGATTTATTGAAAGAGGGCTCAGAGGGGTAGAGAATTTTCTCAAGTAATGCACAGAATGCAAGAGAACTTTTCTTACACGCCAAGCAAAAGAGAAAGGCAGAGGGAGATGAGGAAGAAGAAGAAAAGGAAGATGCGTGCTTGTGCTTTATGCATGCACACAATGGCGCCTTTTACTTTTTTTTTTTTTTCTTTTGTATCCTCACATGTTTTATTCGACGCGCACAGGGTGTTCGATGAAAAGATAAAATTATTGAGTCATCTGATACAACCCAGCACACACAAAAACATGCCATATTTGCAAATTGGGCCTAATTTTCAATGCTGCAAGAAGTCCTAAAATGATACAGTACACCAAGTTTGTTGAACTCATTGCACCAGCGAGAAATAATATCATATTAGAAACAACATCAAAATTTGTGGACATCCAACTCAATTGATGATCTACTTACAACCATCAATCGTATTAACCATAAAGAAATTTAAAATGTTGGAAAATCAGAAAGCACATTCTAATTAAGCTTGCAATAAAAAAGGATCCTGAATTTATTTTTTCTCATTGCCTAAACATATATTCAAACATATATTCAAGTACAATAAACGGTATAAAAGAAACAACAAACTAAACAAGCATTTCTCAAAACTTACAAGGTTGAGAGAGAAAACGCCACTGATAGAGACCACCAAGAGGGAGACAAAGCACCAGACTTTTTTGTTTGCTTCTCGGAGGGGAACGAAAGAGAAGAAGCAATGATAGGATGATCATGATGGATGCTGACTTGCTTAAATATGACATAAAGATATAAAATGTCATTGTTATTCTGATCTATGATGAAGTTGTGATTTATGTTATATGTGCAGTCAGCCAACTGAGAAAACAAGGTAGGACCAATTTAATGAAAAGAAAATACATATAATTGCTCTTTATAATGACAGCAAAGTTCTAACTTCTAAACACCATGACGAAAATTGAAAACCATCCATCTATTGTATTCAGAAAAGATCCCAATTCGCCACTATTGCTTTCCCAAATAAAACATTTTCATACACAGTTCACACACTAGAAATTAACAAGTACTCACTCTGCTGTCATGCAACTATAAGATTAACCTATTTTTTACCAGAATAAACCACTAGAGTTAATAAACATCAAAAGCCTTACAAGAAAAAAGATTATGAGCCTTCTTTTCCTGTTTGAAAATCACCAAGTGCAAGTGAAGCTACGCCTGAGGGATCCCTTTGCCTTCTGCGCGTGCACATATGCCTGCTCTGTTATGCCTTCGAGTAACTGCATTTTCCAGTACCGAAGTTAAAACAAAAGATGTTTACATAATGTCATTACTGTTGCTAACGACATAAAACAAACACAATACGAATAGGCAGAGTAAATGAGCAATGAGCATAGTACCATCTGACGCTTTAACTCCAAGACTTTCTTCTGCATGTCAAAGCAGATTACTTTGTTAGCACAAAGAAAGAATGGAAAATTAAAAAGCAGGTAAAGAGAAGAAAATTTCATAACCTATACCTCCTCTTCTTTGAGGCGCTCATTCTCTTCTTTCAAGAGAGTCAGCTCAGCTTCAAGCTCGACAGTGTATGCCTTCATCAAGACAAATTACAGCAATTAGCTCTAGCTTAATGATAGACAAAAAGGGACTAACCAATCAGATATCAGATATTAGGTGTAGCCTCATCCAATATAGCATGTACTAATATAATCCAAACGTTATAAATTAGAATCTCTCAGCATCAGATAACCAATAATTAGAATTGGGATCAACTGGAAGCTAACCAATCCCATAGAAGGTGAATGTATTTACATGAGCAGGTTTACTGGTTAAGTATATGCATAGTAACTTAGCTGATGAATTTAATTTGATTTCACTGTAGAGTACTGGAAGGACAAGATAATATCTGACTATACCTAACAGAATTCTTATGCAATTCCTTCAATATGAACTCGAAAATATACAAATCACCAATATAGTCGCATGCAATCATGTTGTGACAGAACGAATATAACCTGGCAATTATCTTTAGTTGGCAATTCGATCAATAGTTGTTTACTAATTATTACAATTTTCCAAGAGTTTTATTTAATGTAAACTGGTATATTAGAAACTATACATAGGGTAAGAATATGCATGTACCAAGGTGAGATTATTGTTGAAACACACAGCCCATGCTCCGATACATATCTGTCCTTGAATCAAGAAGGTTTAAGGGTGCAATATGCCCCAAGAAGAAAACTAAACCAACAATGAGTCTTAAACACTGAAGGCCTAAGGTTAATATAATGGTCAAGTAGATATGCTAATTGTAGACTCCATGGAACATGCATGAACAGCATTCACACAAATTAGACAGGCACTAAAGCATCACAATTGACATATTAGAAAAAAGGAAAAGGTCTGGCTAGTGCGGCATTTAATGCAAACAAAACGCATATCTTACTATTAAAGATATTTGACTTTGTACATCTCTTTATTAGTTCAATAGGAAACAAGGGGCGTGCAAGCCGCCCCGCTTTCAGTTTACGCCCACTGCATTTAAAAACAGTGTGCAATGCATACATAAAGCTGCAGTTACGGACAAAAAGAGATTTACTGGTTGCACAAGAAAGATAATTACATTTTGCACCCTTGTAATAATTTTGGTAGTGTGCATTTCCTTAGAAGTTCAATATTTTGAAAGAAACCTTGGCAAAAAAAGTTTCAAGCAACTCATGAATGAAACAGTATCACTGATACATCAATATGTGTCATAAATCACATGTGCAATGGAAGTATAGGGTATAATATGGAACCATTTAAGCTAAACTGTCACAAAAGCAAAATTCAAATATTTCTATCTCCTTGTAGATATTTTAATGACAATGTAGAGCCCCTCAAGAAAAAGCCAAAGCTGATGATGGTTGCTTTTGTTAGTTTTCCCTTGGAACCATTTGTACAGTTTGGTCTTTCATATATCCCATTCATAATTCATTGCATCATGATAATATCCAGCAATTCACAGTAATAAAAATTGTAATGAAAGAATAAAGTAAAATAACCTGTTTCCTGGC
Source organism: Carex parvula (assembly GCA_025461045.1). Taxonomy (NCBI): domain Eukaryota; kingdom Viridiplantae; phylum Streptophyta; class Magnoliopsida; order Poales; family Cyperaceae; genus Carex; species Carex parvula. The sequence continues at coordinate 166,577 of JAJGRW010000614.1, read as the reverse complement.
GCGGGAGCGAGCGGCAGATTCACGGTTTTTTATCATGCGGCGCTGCCTCCTCTGAACTCCCTTCTCAACGACTAACCCCTCTTCCCTCATCCCTGCTGCACCTGCCGACCTCTTCCTCCCGTTCACCCTATCATAGCCTCCTGTTACATCATCCCCCATCCCGTCAGGTGTCCCGGGACTCCCTACTGGCCCCACCATCATCCCATGCATCATCCCCCCATTCATGCTCATATTCATATTCATATTGGCCCCTCCCATCATTGGGGCTCCATACATACTACCTCCCATCTCTGCTCCAATTGAGTACACCGTCGATGTCATCTGTCCAAATTGCGGCGGTGCCACTCTCACACTGACAGTTGGTTCACGCACGACCCCAGCCTTGATAAGAAAATCCTCAAGGGTCATCTCCCCAAAGGTGGGCTGCCTGCCACTTGCACCTCCATTTACTGCCTGCTGGTGGGTCCCACGTGGGGTGAGTGGCCCTCCTCCCTGTGCCCGGTGTATTTCAGTCCACACCTCCTCCACAGTCTTCCTGCTTAAAGGCGGCGGGGCGGTGAGGGAGCCCTGCCTCTGTAAAGTCGGAACAACACCTCCGTTAGAGGTGGCGTCGCCTCCGTCGGCGGAGGCGGCGGTGGCGCTGGTTGCTTGACCGAGGGCCTGGCCTTCCTCGGCATTCCATATGTTGGTCAAGAACTCGTCCATGTTCATGGACCCAAAGTTGCGACCCGGCTCACAGACGGTGTTTTGGACTTCATCAAGGGTGAGAGAGTAGATGCGCGCAAGGGGGCAACCGACGCTGCTGAAGTCTTTATCAGAGTATTGGCCCTGATCGAGGTTATGGTGCTGCGAGGTGACTTCTGTTTCGTCGGAGGCGTGGTGCCTGCTGTCAGAGAGTGACGCCATGGATGATGGATGATCGATCACTCGGAGGTCAAGGAGAAGAAGAAGAAGATAGATATAGTTTCTGGAGAGGGGTCCAGTACTGACGATAGAGAGAGAGAGAGGTCGCTTTCGTTTTTCTACTTACGGAGGGCTGCGTGTTGCTTTAAAATAAGCTCTTTCTCGCTTTGGCTATCGCTCCGTGCCTCCTCACTTTATTGCCTGAAAAAGGACTAGATAGAAGGAAAAAAAAATTAATACAGGTCATAAATCAGGCAGAAAAAAACAAATTCACTCGAATACCAACAGCAACCTAACTACGCAATGAAATCTAGATAAAAGAGAGAGAGAGAGAGAGAGATCATACCTTTTGCGAAGGCGAAAGGTCAATTTCTGTTTTTCTTTGAAAGGTCGAATTGAGAGTCTGAGAAGAGACAGGACGCGAATCGCCGAATTGAAGCACCAGTTGGGTTTAAGCGAGGGTTTACGAAATTATTAAAATGCCCTTGGGTTTTACGATGCCTGGCCTGGAGAGTAAATAGTTGAGAAGGTTGATATGGTAACTTACTAGGAGGAAACTTGACACGTGTCTTTTCGAGGGGCTACGTGGCGAGACGGAGAAGAAATGCATTGCGGTGGGCAGTGGGCTACTCACTACTGGACCGAACTACATTATCAGACGAACCGAAATCAACGATCGGGATAGAGCCGCGTCAGCAATTTTTCTTCTTTTTGGCCTTTACCGTTTTTTTTATTTTACAACTATAATATTTAAAATGTTTAACAACTTTTATTTATTTAAGTATTAAATAAATATTTAAATTCCATATCAATTTCTGTTAATATTTTTTCTTTTTAAATGCCCTCAAATCCGTCAATTACATATCAACTTTTATTTATTTAAATATTAAATTTTAAGTTGTTGAATTATCCACTTTTAAATTAAATTAAGAATCAAGTTGTTTAAATATGAAATTATTGACAAATTTCTACTTACAGAATTTGAAAGGCTAGATCTTCATCTTTCTATTAAAATGGATAAGTGCCAACTAAATTCATATAAAATATGGATCATAAAATTAATATAATTATCAATTATATATTAATGTGCCGTTTAAATTTGTTTAAAGTATCAACTAGTTTTCAAATGATCGAATGAAAATTTTGAGTCATTTTGCCAGAAATAAGTATGTGTAGAGCGTGATAATCATAATATTAATGAATCCGGCTAGTATGACATCGGTGTCATATGACACCAACTACAAAATTGATTGGATAGATTTTAAATGACTAATTCAAACCGTTCAAACCGATTTATTTTATTAGTGATGTGTTTACATACAAAAAAAAAAAAAAATTTCTAGTTATTTTAGTATCAAATCAAGCGGTAAAAAATGTTGAAAAATGAATGTATTAAAATTAACTTAAAAACTCACACATTTGACTGCTTGACTTGATACTAAATAAATTCGAACAATTATAAATTTTGCATGTAAACGCATAACTATTGAAATAAATCAATTTGAACGGTTTGGATTCACCGTTTGAAGTCAATTCGATAGATTTTGGAGTTGGTGTTATATAGGCTGAAATGATACTGATGTCATACTAGTCAGACTCAATATTAATATTGCAAAGATTTGAGTAATTAGTAAATTGACCCTCCTTTTATCTTGGTAATGATGACACCTATTTTTTTGTTCTGTAAAGACCAAACATCCCTTTTATTTTGGATTTTGAAAGAAAAATAAAACAACAAGAAACGGAAACATTAAAAATGGATGATGTGAGATACTTTGGTACAGAAATCTGGAAGTGAGAAATGCAATGCCACGTTAATGTAGTTGTTTCCTGAACTTTTATAAAGTTTTTCAACGAATATTAACAAAAAGAAGCATATTCACCCAAAAAAAATGAAAAAAAATGGGCGAACATCTATTTTCAAACTTCATAAATTCAATATAAACCGCTTAATATGATCTTTATGTGAAAATGTATTTGGTGACAAAAATTTATGCTTTTTCGGAATTTTTTACTATTTTTTTTTAAATAGACATAAAATCATCTGATCTAAATATTTTGGACCATTAGAAATTAGTGACTTTTTACCTATTCAAGAAAAGTAAAAAAAAAATTCTAAAAAAAAGACTAAAATTTAGTCACGAAGTACATTTTTATATGAAAATTTCACTGAATGATTTTGATTGACCGTTTGAACTTTAAAAATGAAATATGAAGTAATAATAAGGACTGATATGCACTATGTTATGTATGGTACCATAGCCTCACTCTATTTTATTTTAGAGGGAATTTGATATATAACACTAAAAAACTATCAAATTACGTATTCTCCATCCTAAATTCTAACAACTCACGTATTTATCCGATTAATAAAAAATTGTTATTAATTACGTTTAATATTATATAAAATATAATTAATCACTTAATTAGTTCATTCTCCTTTCTCTTCTGTACATAATCGCTCCAGTCTTCTTTTGACACGATTCTTTCTCTTCTGCACTAAAATCTCTCCTCATCTCTTCCACCCTCTTTCTTACTGAAACCTCTCCTTATCTCTTTCGCCTTTTTTAAGTTTGGGACTTTTGTTTTTCCAACCTCAAATCAAATATTGTCGGCTATGGGATACGAAGAGGAAAAAACATTAAAATCTAAAAGCTAGTTTGTGGCAGAAGAGATAGACCATGAGCTTGTTGTAAATAATTTGTTCTTTAAAATCTTGCTTTTGAAATTTGATTTTATGTTATATTTATATCACCAACATTAAAATTGAAATTTAATATAAATTTTACTGTTTATCAAATAACTCGCTACATTCAACGGTATATATTTATCAATCTTGAATGAAATATCACATAATACTAAAATACACAATTTACTAATTTAACTTTAGCACCGCAATGATAAATTATCAATTACTAATTTACTTAATTTAACTTAATTCTACTAAATGTACTTTTCAAGGGGACAATGAGCTAGATTATATTTGGATAATTAATGTTATGAAAATGTCATAATTCAAATGAAAATATGATAGTACGAGATTAACGGTCATGCAAGATCACAACTCACCGAGGAATTATTTTTTTCTTCGAGATTTTTTGAGCTGCTGGCTTGCTGCGTGACTCGGACTTCAGAATTTTTATCAGGAATAATAAGTAATTTTTTTTACTAGTACAACTAGTGAGTTGTGAATTAGCGTAAATTAATTAATGTAGATTTACGGTTAGTTTTTTCTTTTTTGCATTAATCGACGATTACTTTGAACTTTAAACATTTTGAATATTTTGAATTTATCAAATATTTTGTAGATTTTTTATCTTCAACAAGCATTTTACATTTTACATTTTTTATCACTCTCTTGCTGTTTCTCTCTTTCTCCATTTTTACGATGTGAGATTTGGGTGCGATTTTTGTTTATTGTTCGCCCTCTGGGTTGTTTCCCTGTGGGCTAATCAGCCCGGCTAGGTTTCTTGTGCTCTGTTGTGTGTTTGCGCTCGTGAAGCTTGAGGTGAGGCCAGAAGCAAGGTGGAAGACGGTTCCAACCCCGTCTTGGTACTGACCTTCGCCAGGACACGAAATTGGAAGCATTTTCGGGTAATTTGTTTGTCCCTTTTTGTTATTTCCTTGTCCATGTGAAGTCCGGTAGTGACTTAAAGGGTTGAGCCCTTTTTGTGATTTTTTTCTCGCAATTGTTTGATAGTTTGTTGTATGTGTGGCGAAACCCTCCCGTCTTGTGTGAGGTGAAGAAAATTTCGGACTTGTTCTATGTGCCTTCTTGAATGATTGAATGAATGAATCCTTTGTTATTTTGAGCCTCTTTGATCTGTGATGCTTATTCGATTGTTTGCGCTCATTTGCGCGTTTCGTATATGTGGTCTAAAGCCCTTCGTGGCTCTTGAAATTGTGTTTTTATGAAATAAGTTAGTGAAATCAATTATCGAATTGAATCGTGAATTATTGAATTGTTTGATATTGAGGCGTTAATTGCTTGAAGTCGTTAGAAATTTAGTTGTGGAATCGATGAATTCGAATTGTTTGATATCTGATGCTTAGTCTAAGTCCTTTTCTGTTACTGTTGGTGCTTATGTCGAGTTGTTAAAACCTCCCCTTTTTCTGTTAGTGCTTGTATTCGCACATTTCACTGTTAGATGTTTGTTGAATTTTTGTAGTGATATGGTACTGGTTCGGTTCTTTATTTTCAGGAAAGCAAATTGAAATTTTGGGCCGAATTGAAAATATATTTAACCTAGGGATCATTTGTAAATTCTGAACCCTTGGTAAATTTCCCTAAGCCAAGGGTCTTAAGTGCAAATATGCAAAAATTTGAAATTGGTGGAATTCGGCCTAGTTTTTGTGAATAGACGAAAGAATTGCGCATGTATTTTGGGCTTGGACTCAAATTAAAATAGAATGATTTGAAAATAGGCCTAAGTTTTAAATGGGCCAAATTGATTAATTAAATATCTTGGATTGTGCCGAATGAATTAAAAAATAGAAATAAATTAAAGAGGGATGCTTCTATGGGCATAATGACCTATTTGTAAAATGAGCATATTTTTATTTTCAAAGTTCAAACAGTTGATCCGACCGTCCAACATTATTTCCATATTAAAATGGGCATAAGGACCTATTTGTAAAATGAGCATATTTTTATTTTCAAAGTTCAAATAGTTGATCCGACCGTTCAACATTATCTCCATATCAAAATGTATTTGGAGGTCAAATTTTACATTTTTCTGAATTTTTTTACTATTTATTAAGTATTTTACAAAACTAGTCAAATTTAGACCATTGAATTTTGTACCCATCTTAATAAATAGTAAAAAAATTCAAAAAAATGTAAAATTTGACCTCCAAGTACATTGTAATATGGAGAAAATGTTGAACAGTTAGATCGACTGTTTGAACTTTGAAAATGATCATATGCTCATTTTACAAATAGGTCCTTATGCCCATAGAAGAATTTGCCTAAATTAAAATGGATTGGGCTTTGATTTAAATTGATTAGATTTGGTTCAATTTTGATCGGGTTGTGCAAACCCAACATATGATAGGTTAGCGCACAAATTAAATTGATCGTAGATTGGATTAGAATTATGAGATAGTAGAATTTAAATTGAGAGAATAGTTTGGGCTTTAGTTAAATTAATTGAAGTAAAAATATAGTTAGCTTAATTAGGGTCTCGAGCTTCCTTTCGGTAGGCACGACCCAAAGTCGCGACATTTATTTAAAAAGTGACCAAAATTATTAGTACAAACAAGTGACGATTTATTTGTTTAAAAAGTCCAAGCTAAAATCAGTAAACTAATGTAAAGTTAAAGATTAGAAGATGATTAGTAAAGTCCTAGATAGTTGCCTCATAACATAACTTGAGCATATACTAATATCCGATTGGACAATATATAATCTCGAAACACATTAAAACACCCCACCAGTTAAATAAAATAACACGTACGAATTTTAATTTTAAAAATCTAAATATATAAGTGGTTAATTTATTAGGACAATTAATTAACAACATATATTTATTTTGTTTATTTTATACGTATTTAAAAATAATTTCAAATTATTATGATTAGAATAATTAAATTCCAAATGTACTTTTACCTTATATGTATTAAAATACGACTAATTATCATGATAACTAAAATAATAATTAACCAATGTATTTTTTGTATAGGTATAAGTAAATTAGTAGAGCCCTTTATTGTAATAATTAAATTATAACAAACAATTTATCTTCAAAATAAAATTGTAAACAAGCCGTTTATCTTCAAAATGAATTTTTGTAAATTAATTTACACTCGAATCAAATTACGTCACATTGACCAAATTGGACGCGTCAAACTGACTGAACCGAACAAAGTCAGACTGACTGAATCGATTAAAACATTATAACTCATAGCTAAATGAAATAAATCCGAACACATTAATAATATAAAACGGGGGAGAGTGTCACAGGAATTTAGTGAGATTTTTAATTAAATTACGTTACGAATTTCAGGTCATGAGGTCTATCTTGATTTTGATCCATGGTCTGATTCCGTAGACGACTATACCGGAGCAAGCGAGGATCCTATAGACTACACCGGTGTCTAGCTCTTGCACACGACTCCCGTTTTATATTCAGGTGTGGCATATCTGAATTATTCTTTTCGTGACGTACTCTTACGAGTCGACCCATCTAACCTGTCATATTTATTTAAAATTAAATAGTTGCATTGAAAACTATAGAGCATGTTTATCCTTTCTACACTGTAGATAGAACTTTCATAACCCCTGAAAAACTATAATTTACTATATTTTAGGAGTAGGGTAATTTAAAGATATAGTATATAAATATTATATTATATTAGGTTATTAGTTTGTTTTCTTCTCGTAGAAGACAATATATTATTATGTAGTCGCACGCATGTATAGGTGAGTGTTGAGATGAAGGACGAAAAAAATCATGGATACCATTGTTCCGCAAATTTGATAATTCATTTCTTAACTCAGTTGATATAATAGGCGACAAGTCTGATAAAAATATACCGCATCTGACAGAGGTTTTGAAGAGAAATGGAATTGCTAATCTGAATCTGACTCTTCATAGTTTGTCTTTTTTTGGAGGTGATTGCTTGAAAATGCTTTATGATGTCTGGCTTAGGATAAATTATCAATCAATTTATACATAACTCACTGAACAAGAATTCCTTTTAGACTGCTATGAGGGCATCTTCTTTTTTGTGTGTGTATTGGGGAGGGGGAACAAGTTCAAACCTGTTTGATATTAAGATATGTGTTGGTCATTTTGCACTTGTATGTCTTTAGCAGCTAATGTTGTAAATGTGGATGTAATGTGAATACTGCAAAATTTCGTTTTCTTCCTTTCTGAACTACTAAAAATATACTGGAAAGGCTTCATAGCCCAAATTGCATTACTAAATATTTTTACAGATACAGCTAAACAAACCTCATCCAGAAGTAAACTAAAGAAAACCTGCTATGTGAATGCCCCATTTAAGCCTGACAGTGTTGCTTTGAGAGTGATTAAGCATATTCAATTATGTCCTCACAAAGTATACCATTTGTCAAAATTGTGTTGAGATTTACCAAACCAGCACCAGACAGTTCTGACATAGGGGCATGCAAGAAAAAGGTGATCTCTGGATTCAATTATATGTTGTTGAGATTTACCAAACCAGCACCAGACAGTTCTGACATAGAGGCATGCAAGAAAAAGGTGAACATTTTTAATTTTAACCCCCGCCGCACACCCCCATCTCCACCCCCCCCCCCCCCCCCCCCCCCCCCCCCCCCCACCACCACCACCACCACCACCACCACCACCACCACCACACACCCCAAAAAAAAAGTAAATTAAATTAAATTAAAAAATTGTAAACTGAGTGAGTAGTAAAGGTGTCATTTGGCCCTCATCTGCAATGCAAAGGGGATGTCTGAAGAAGCATTTAGCTAAGTATTATGTATCAAAACAAACAAGCAGTGCCAATCTTGAAATAAGAACCCTTGAAGTCTTACAAATACAATTTCACCGATCTGCTCACCATTGGATTTATCACGAATCATGCACGCAAGGGCTCAGGCTCATTCAATGCTGTGAGTCATGTATAGCTAAATATAGTGATCCAGCATAGACCATGAACCCGGAAAACATCCTTTTATAACAAATTTCCACAGAAAAATAATGAAAAAAAAAATCAAAAATAACTTCTTACAACGAGATGAGAAACGAATTTAGCTAGCACGAATCTAGCTAAGTTAAATTTGAACTCACTAATAACAAACTGAATCATAAATCGACAAGCTAATTATGAACTTTTTTCAAACCGAACTCAAAGTTAAGATTTTTTTTTTTAATTTTTTTGCCAGCCCTAATCCCTCCACTGTTCTCTCAGTCTCGGGTTAATCCCACACAAATGTTTTGGTGCTTAAAGTTAAAGCGGGTAACCTTCCATCCCAAACAAAAACCGCGACAAAAATTGAAAGAAATTCAAAAAAAAGATAAAAAAGGTTTTGACACAGATATCCAGATTAATAAGGGGGTGTTTTAGTAATTCAGAAAGGAAGAAAAAGAACTTTCCAGTATTCACACTACAACAACATTTACAAAATTAGCTACTAAAGGCATACAAGAGCAAATTAATGACATCAATTTAGCAAATTCATTCCAACACTGATATTGATCAAGCATCACATATCTTAATATCAAACAGGTTTGAACTTGTGCCCCCTCCCCAATCCACACACACAAAAAGAAGATGCACTCATAGCTGTATGAAAGGGAGTCTTCTTCAGTGGGTTATGTATAAATCATTTGAAAATGTATCCAATGCCAGACATCATAAAGCATTTTCAAGCAATCATTTCCAAAAGACAAATCACCCAAATCACCCAAATCACCCTCAGTCGGATTCAGATCAACAAGTCCATTTCTCTTAAAAACCTCTATTAGATGCGGTATATTTTCATCATACTTGCCGCCTATTATATCAACTTTCAGATTTTTGCATTGGAAACACAAATCACTTGACAAGTTAACTGGTTCCGCGTCTTTCCAATATCCAGGAACCTACAAATAAAAAATAAAAACAATCATACTACATAGCACTTCCAGGTGATACTATCTATCATGAGTTGTGGCACTGTGACTAATAGCCCAAAACATTCATGAATACTCAACAAGTAGTTGGAACTAGAAGAAAGAAATGGTACCTCATTGCATATCAGAGTAAGCTTTTCAAGCATAGGTGAGTGCTGAAGAAAGAATGTGACAGCAGCAGGATTACGGGCAACCCAATATCCACCAAGTATTAAGCTCTTCAAATTTGGGACATCTAGCTTCAAACTTCGGGTATCTAGCTTTAACTGGCGATAAAACTAAAGACAGAGAGAAAGTTCAAGTTAGAACACGCACCGAAATGGATCTCCACCTCATACAGGTTGAGCCCACGATACAATTACGTACCAATTGGAAACTAAGTTCCAATTTCAATATCATCTTTTCTTTAGTGTGGTTAGCTCCAAGTTCTTGCCCAAAAAGAAGTTACATTAATAATAATACAAAAGAGTAGAATAAAAGAAATCACCCCCTTCCCCCTCCAAACCCGAATTCATATCACCTAAGGTAACAGAAATTTTGAGTTTACATCAGGACCGTCCGATCTGCCTTGGCACAAATATTAAAGGGGCGCCATGTGCATTCCACCTTGGGCCGGATTAGCCCGGATTCTGATCGGATAATCAGGATCTAAACTCAAATGTTGTGTTACCTCAGAGGATGCAAACTCCTCCGAACCCACCCACTAGACAAAGTACCTTTCCTTTCTCACAGATTCTGTAACTTGAGAGAAAGAGAGAGAGCGAGAGAGCATGAGATTTTCATAATAACTAAAAATCTAAGACTATAGATATACCAAAACATACCCTTTCATTGAGCACGTCAAGGGGCGAGGATACTGTATATTTTTTATTAAAACGCAAATGTTCAAGGTTAGGCGTACATATGTAGAACTTGTTCTCCCACTTATTCAGTATTCCACAATTTTCCAAGACCAAATTTCTCAACATCCTTGAAGAAATCCCTGAACAGCTTAACCAGCAATAATGCAAATTCAAATTTTCAAGCCTCGGGCACCCAGAAATTATCTTCTCCATAAAAGCTGACTTCACATCCATCCGTTGTAGGCTCAAAATTTTGAGTTGGCTTAAACTTATAACATTTGGTGTAATTATTCTCACTCTTGGGAAACAAAATAAACTCAATTCCTCTAAAGACCGGCTAGTTAACATAGGTCGGGATAAAATCACATTTTTACCAGAATTTTTAGGTCGGATTATAATGTGAAGAACCCGAACATCGTTCTTTAACGCGTGAGTAATCCATCTTGCGCTTGCTGCACGATTAGTGGGAGAAGCACTGAACAAAAATGTTTTGAAAACTTGAAGATCTTGTTTTAAGCAGTAAGGCAGTGCGGCATTGACATAACTGATGAACTTATCGGACCTGTACTTGGCAAATTCATCAATGTAAAATTTCAGGCCTTGCATTGAAGCCCATACATGTCTCCACCTATGCGACAATATACTGGTACGGCCTGCTTGTTCTAGTGGGAGAAAGGAAAGGATGTGATGTAAGAGATGGTCTGGTAATTTACTTATCCTGTCTATGGTACTTGAATTTTTTTTGGATCTGGTGCCAGTAGGTTTATGTGATGGTTTAGGTTTAGGTTTACATCGAGGCATTCTTTTATTTGTAGATTTCAGAGAATTCTTCGATTTGTGATGTTCAATGACTTGGCTTCTGATAGAAGAACAGAAGAACAGGAAATAAGTACAGCATTGCATTATAAAAAATATTGTACTAGTGAGCCCTACAATAATCAGCTTATGTCAATAACCAGACCAAAAATCTTTGGGACTTTAGAGCTCTACTTTGAAGTTTAATTGATATTTGAAAGAAAAAAAGCTAACAGAGAGTATTTGGATAGAGTAATGATCCAAAAGTAATTCTGATTTTTCTTCACCTATTACTAGCTGTTTATTACACAAATTATGATCCAAAAATAAGTTAGCAATGCATTGCAGTAATTAATTTAACAGACATTGTGCCTTATTCTGTTCGAAAAATGGAGCAATGTCTGTCAATTTAATAAGAATCGATGTTGAAATTAATTAATTAATTAATTAATTAAAAAGAAGTACAGTGTGACAATAGATTGGCAGTTAGCAGCTCACTTATTAAATGTCATAAGCAATCCAATATTCCATCATTTAAGGGTCATATTGTAAAAAGTGAAGTTTCACGGATCAAATTGAAACCTGACCTAAATTTTTGGGAACAACAGTCCAATCCCACTTAAAAATAAGAGGCTTAAATCTTATGTTTTGCTCATTTCACCCACACGAGTATTCAAAGACGATGATCTGGTGTGGTGCGTGTGGTGCGTGTGTGTGAGTGTGTGTGTGTGAGAGAGAGAGAGAGAGTAGGTACAAACAACAAACCTCGATAGTATAGATTAAGATTGTTGATTGGCGACGGAGAACTGGAGAAGGAGAGAACAAGGGTCGAGAGGATCCGCTTCCGGGGCAAGGATAGTCGAGAAGGTACGAGAAACTGGAGACAAATATAACTTAGCCAAATTTAAATATATAACCCTAATAGCTTCTTCAATTAGATTTTTTTTTATCAAAACTTTAAAATTATTCCTTCGTCTAAATATCTCTTCTTTTATATTAAGTACATAGATGTACTGATTAGTCAACGATTTTGATTAATAGATAAAATTTCAGATTGAATATCAAATCTCCAATTAACTAGTCTGCTTTGTTTGTTATTCTATATATCTTTTTAATATTGTTTTACGTGTAGAAGTTTAAATTTATTTAGATATATACTCGCCACATGTACTCGTTGATGCTCTCTGGCGATCTCTATCTCATAGAATCTACGCTTTCTTTTTTTTCTACATTTTTTCAAAAAAATTTCTAAATCTCTTTATTTGATTGTCAAATACTCAATTGTCTGATTGATTGTGACTATTTTTATTTTTAAAATGTCATTTAAAGAACAATCCAAATTAATTTGTAATAACCTAATAAATGTTGTATAATTATATAGAATCTGATATGATAATTTTTTTTAGTATTTTTCTCTATTTGTTTATCAACAATGTATCTTTCAAAGTTATTCTCAATTTTATGAAATGCATAAAATGGTTATTGATAGATCTGAACAATACAAACCTTTCTAATTTTATCGAATGAATTAAAATGATCATTTATAGATGATTTCGTATGTAGATTTACAAAATTTAGCTCATAGTTTATTAGATATGCAAATAAATATTTAAAATGGATTTGGCTGAATCTTACACAATACAAATTCAAAATTTATAATAAGTAATATTATTCATACACACACATATACTTTGAGTATTCAAACACTATATACCATCTAGGTTCACCAAATTAAAATTAAAATTCCTCATACAAACAATCTCACAATATTCATCATTCTTAATTTGTATTTTTTGGAATATAAACTACTTACATTCACTCACACTATAGTATAATTTTCTATTTTGATTATAAGTAAAAGCATTATTTTATATCTAGTATTATGTCTGTACGTTGCAACGGAAATATATTGTAAGAGAACAACAAAAGCTCGTACAAATTGGCATATTTGTATAAAAAATTTAAATTAAATGACAAATAATATTTTTTAAATGACATATTAAATTACATCTCTATATAAATAACAATCTTTAAGTAATATACTATATGACATATTTTTTTTAACATATTTTCATTAATATACTGTCAAACAAAATGTCATATGAAATGATAAATAATATTTCTTAAATGATATAAAAAATAAAAATAAATGAAGAAATGACGAATCAATTAAAAAATAGAAATGAATCATGTCCGATCAGAAAAATGAAACATTTTGTATGTGAAGAGTACGTGTGACGAGTATGTCTCTATAAATTTAAACTTCTACATGTAAAAAACGTAAATAGATGCATATAATTAGAATATTTGATGGAGGGCTAATATTCAATCCAAAATTTCATCTTTTAATCAAAGTCGTTGATGAATCAAGACATCTACGTACTTAATATAAGAATGGAGACGAGAGAAATCAAAATTTTAACCGATTAATGTATAATTTGGGTGTAATATAGTGGCTGCTTACCAATTAATTAGAACCAAATTAAATAATTTTTACCAGCACAACTTGCTCCAGGTAAAACAACTGGAATCCTATGATTTCTTCAAGTGTCAGACTGTCAGTGGCAAAAGCCAATAGAACTAAAAACCTTATCAGTTAAACACAGCTAAAAGCGCTCTCTCAGCCTACGGCTACAAGCAATTATCTGGTAAATATATTTACAGTACAGTTTTGGCTTCGTACAGCATATGAACAAATAGAGTCAAAACAGCGATTCAGATAATTCTTACGCTGCTTGAAGCAAACACTACTTTGTCAATATATTTACCCCATTATCCAAAAGAAAAAGAAAAAGCCTCTCCTGATTTCCTCTCATCCCTCCCCATTGGCCTAAACCCCCTCCACGTCACCTCCTACAATCCTCTCTCTCCCTCAAAAACCTTCCTCTTTCCCTTCTATTTTCTTTCTCTTCCCATTTCTCTCTCCATTCCCCCTCCTCTCTCTCTTTTACTCTTTCCAAAATGGCAGCCTCAGCCACCATAAGCTCCTACATCTCCACCATCAACAACCATCTCGCCTCCAAATCCATCCCCTCGCTGGTACGAGTCTCCACCGCTCGCGTACCCCGCGCGAACTCCATGCCACATCTCACACAACAACTCTACCAAGCAGTACACATTACCCCCAAACCTCGCATGTTTGGTCGGATATTGGCCACAGTTTCGCAAGAAGAAGCCCCGGCTACTGCTGTCGAAGAAGGAGAGGAGGTGGAGGCAGTGAAAGAAGAGGAAGTGGAGGCAGTGAAAGAAGAGGAAGTGGAAGTGGAAAAGAGCGAAGCGGGAGGAGAAGAGACCGTGCCTGAGGAGCTGCCGCAACAAAATACAAAATTGTATTTTGGGAATTTGCCTTATAATTGCGACAGTTCGCAATTAGCTGGTATTGTGCAAGAGTATGCCACCCCTGAGATGATTGAGGTGAATTTTTTTTTTTCAATTCTCTACTACAAAATTAAGATTAAAAAACAGAGAAAATTTTGTTTAATTTGCGAGTTATTATGCTTATATGCCAGGAATCAGGTTAAATATTATTTGTTGTTGCATGTACTGTGAGATGATATGTCAATGTTGATTTGTTGCTTGTATGTATTAGAGACGATTAATTGGGAAATAGTCGGAATTTAAATTTTGAAGACCTGAAACATCATCAAAATTTCACCTGGTAAATAAATTTATTTAGTGAACATTTTCCTTGAATTGGGCTAAATTGACAAATAGACTAAGCCTCTAGATAGAGAGATCTGTTCACATTGCAATGGTCACAACCAATGAATAACTATTTTAAAAGGAAAATCATTTTAGTCTTCAATTAATAGTTCTTTTTCCTTTACTTTTTATGATGTTAGGCCTTAATATAAGTAAAAAGGACCTATTCAATTTTCATGTCAGAAAATGAGCAGATCATCTTTTCTTTTGATTGTTTTCGTATAATTAAATAAGTGTTCGTGTCACTTTTCAGGTGCTCTATGACAGGCAAACAGGGAGGAGCAGAGGTTTTGCATTTGTAACCATGAGCTCAATCGAGGATTGCGAACTCGTCATTCAAAATTTAGATGGACAGGTTGCCTTTCTTTCCTATGTTACGCACTAGGCTAAAATCCGATTTCTTTTCAACATAAAGTTCAATTTTTCCAAGACTAAATGCTATATCAACAGTACCAAATATTTTTCTCAAAAAAAGAAAAGAGAAAAGTAAAAGTATTATATCTAGCCACAAGGTAAGATTTAAAAAGATGCGGTCTTTTGCTCGAGTTCCAGTGAGGGTAAATATTTGATTGTGACATTAAAAAGTGGGGTTGAAATATATTAGACAAAAGGAGCAAATGTCAAATTTCTTAATAATTCTAGGAAATAGATCAGAATAATTTAGCATGGGGATCGAGATTTAAATCCATGAACTTAATTTTTTCTTGAAAAAATGGAACATATCATAGTAAGTTCTTTACTTATTTACTTCTATTTAGCAATTTAATGGAAGAACAATGAGGGTGAATTTATCGGACAAGCCAAGACCAAAGGAGCCGTTGTACAAAGAAACCGAATACAAGTTGTTCGTGGGCAACCTTTCATGGAATGCCACAGCACAGAATCTGCAAGATGTATTCGGGAAATGTGGCAATGTGGTCTCCGCTCGGGTCCTATATGATGGCGACACGGGCAGGTCACGTGGTTACGGATTTGTTTGTTATTCAACCAAGGAGGAGATGGAGGAGGCACTTACAAGTCTTGATGGCGCGGTAACCTACTCTTTCTTCCTAAATCAGACTATTTTTTTTTGTTGACTGACACGGTGCAACAACTGTAGGTGACTTATTTTTGATGAAACAACAAATCAGTTGCTAGGGAATATAGTAAACATACTAGCTTTTGATTATAACATACACGGTTACTGCACTGGAAATTTCTGATTTTTTACTTAATTTGTCTACCTAGCATCTGATATGATAAACTACTAATTGCTTCCTCCAATGATTAGTTTATTATATTTTCTACAAATTCTAACCATGATTTTTGGTATAATAACACTTTAACAGGAGATTGACGGGAGAGCGATCCGAGTTAGCCCGTCAGAGGGAAGGAGGAGCAGCTACTAAAAAGGAAGTTCGCAATTAATGCGAGTAGATGAGAAATTAAAAGTACCAGCATTGCCAGAATGCAGCACATAAGAAGCCAGAAAGCAGTTTTTGCCATAGCATATTATGAAAGAAAAATGCTGGATGTCTTTTTCGTATGAATGATCATCAAATGAGCTCATTTACAGTAGCACCACAGCAATTGCTTAATTGTCAGCCGGATGTAGTAATTATTCAAACAGCTTTTCTTTGTTCTGGTTTTTTTCTTTTTTTCTTTTGGGTATTGTACAATGCTATAGCTGTTCTTTTCTGGAACAACTCTGTTTTCTTTGTGTGTGTGTGTGGGTTCTTTCCTTCATTCTGCCAGCAAAAAATGCCACAAAAATAAGAAAACCAAAAATGTGTAGATTATTCTAGAGTCCGGCTACTATAACACTAGTGTCATTTCAAACTAAGTAACACCACATCTTAAACCATTGGATCTACTTTAATATTCGTGCACAAGATAGGGCTGGAATGACACTAGTGTCTTGCACGAATATTAAAGTAGATCCAATGGTTTAAGATGTGGTGTTATTTAGTTTGAAATGACACGAGTGATATAGTAGCCGGACTCATTATTCCAGCTGAGCATTGCACAGAAATTTTCCCAATTACATGTAGAAATATGGAAAATTCATATCACCAGAGTTGATATTAAGTGAATCATACTTTATAGACATCCGTGTGGCGAATTGTTGGAGGATTTCAAACAGGTAATAACTTTCGCGTTTCAAAATTCCACAGAAATTGATTCCACATAAAAACCACCTGTGGACTCGCGTATGTTTTTACTTTTTTCTGCCATTTTCACTCAAGCCCGATAAAAAAGCTTAGTAAAGTACCAAAAAGGTAGTTGAAATTCTTTGAATGTGAATATCTTCTTATAAATTTCAGTTGAGTTAATTTTATTTTTGTTTATCCTCTGATTCTTATAAGTATAATAAGTTTAATGCTGAGTATATGACCAATTGACCATCATTACCTTTTGTCATTTTGTTTTGGGCAAAATATATAAATATTTCGTACACTAAAATAATATTAATTTTTATGTGAATTAAAAAAAATAGTAACTGAGTTTCAGATTATTGAAATTAATTAAAATGACCCAAACATTTAATTATGTGATAAACTATTTTGTATTTTTCGTATATCGGTTATGTTTTGTCATTAAATCGAGGGTCGGTAGAATTATAGGTATACAATTGTTTTCCCAAAAATTGCATATTTTGAAAGGATAATTGCTCGTTTTTTTAAGCCCATTTTTTAAATTTCCGACTAACGAATGATGTATGTAATAATTCAAGCATTATTCTGAATAAAAGTAATTCGTAATTGGTCTTTTCTTTTTGATAAAAGTAGAGACCTTCCATCGAACGGTTCGGATTTAAACAGAAATATTCTTAAAAATATTATTAGGTGTGATATGAATTCGAGCCGT
>JAJGRW010000614.1:0-145627 GCA_025461045.1 Carex parvula | reverse complement strand
TTTACCCGTCTTATCAATGATAATGTGAGTATGGATAAATTTTTAGTTAGCTTATATTAGATATGAGTATGAACAAGAATTTTTTTTCATTAATCAAATAAATAAGCATATGAGTAATAACTATTTCGTATTTTATAGGAGGGTTATTATAAAATCTAAATATATATTCAATTGAATTTTCAGCTCACCTAAATATATATTATGTTTTTGAATTTTTTTGTTTTTCAAAAAATAATTTAGTTAGAATTGATTGCATATTTATTTTTATTTTTTATTAGAAAAGTAATTATATGTGTGAAATGAATGAGTTTTTTATGTTTAAATTGTAAAATATAATAAACTAATTATTATATTAGTATTATCCGTTATTCAACCACTACCGTTTCGTTACCCGATAATATTACGGGTAAGAGTAGGATATGATAAGATCAATTATTAATGTGTATGGGTAGGATATGAGTAAGGTTAATTTTAATGAGTATGGGTATGAAAATGTTTCCACCCGACCCGTACTGTACCCATTGACACCTCTACGCGTGAGAGACAAGTGGGTGCGGTACACTTGACAGAGAAAGAGTCTGATGAGTGGGATCCACATGTCAGGTTCAGTTTATTGAAAATATTTTTTTGACCGCTTGACTTTTTACTGAATGAATTCAAAAAAATTCAAAATTTTGCATGTACACATCATCTGAAAAGTATATCAGTTTGAATTCGTCGATTGAAGTTAGTCCAATATATTTAGAGTTATGCTCACCGAGCTCTCTTTGATAAGCAGAGCACACAATAGCTTTACTCTTCCAATGTATATCCAGTATATTAATTTTTTTATATTCGAGTTCAATTTTTTAATATATTAGAAATTCATATTACAATTATACCTATTTTATTGCAGTTAGATAAATTTTCAAACTCAGACGGTCAGAATTTAAAAAATATATATAAAGCATAATTTCAAACTTCAAATTTTAAACTTATAGATCAGTTTAAAATTGATTCAGCTTCGAATCCTCAAATTTTGTTCTGTTTTGATCTGATCTGATTGAAAAATGCTATTAAGACGGTAGATTTTATGTGAAATTTAATTATGCGCTCATTAAGTAAATTAATAAAGGGGCAATTAAAATATTAATTCAATTTCGTTAATTCGACATAGGCGTAAATCCTGCACAAAAAATTTAACGCGAATACACTTCACTCGCATTACATCATTTTTCTTATTGTATGTTTCAAAAATTTAAAAAATTACTTACTAAATAAAAGATGTAATTTAAAGAAAAAATATTTAAATTACTACACCAAGCTTCAGAATATATTGTTTAAACGAGGATTTCTTTTCAAAATTTCCCTTAACGATGAAATTTAAAGGGGGGGGGGGGGGTGGGGATTGAACAAAGTGCAATAATGAAGAATCAAATTCAAATATTTCAAATAAGTACACCATCCATTATTGGGCAGCACGTGGTTTCAAAATTAATAGATAAAGAGAAGGATTCCATTTAAACCCCAGAAATTAAGAAAGAAATTTTAACTGACATTAAATTATTTTTAAAAAAAATTCCAAACCTAAAATATTCAAAACGACCGTTGGAATTGGTAGAAATACCTTTTGTTTTTTGAGAAATTTATTAGTGCAACAATGCCACAATAGTTGCATTCAGAAAGCAGAGGAAAATGCAAATTTTATTTTCGCAGAGAAATCTTAATCATAAGTTTATTAGGCCATTGGCGGACAATTGCATTGGTGGATATTTAGGAGAGTAATAACATAATGAGCATCTATATTAGAAGAAATTAAAAATAGCTGTCAATAAATAAATAAAATTAAGTTAATTTTAAAATTTAAATCTATATGCTCATTCAATTAATTTTTAATTATTTTTAACGACCACGTCAGCAATTATATATTATAAGGGAGAAGAGAGAGCAACGAAAACAAAAGTCAATAGAAACAATTAGAAAATGAATTGTTTAAAAGACATATATATTTTTAAATTAGAAATTAAAAGACATTTAAAAAAAAATCCCAATGCAGATGCTCTAAGATAACAACAAATAACTAAAGCTTGGAGAGAGAAAAGTAAGGGTGAAAACGGAGTGGATAATATTTAATCCGTATTTGATCTGTCTTCGAAAATTAGATATGGATATCCAGTATCTAAATATTTTTGCAGATAAGATTTTAAATTTCAATTATCTGTATTCAAATAGTAAATATATATCATATAGTTTAATATATATTATAAAAAAATTGTATTATTCATCGTTATAATTAGATAAATATCCAATTCACATATGTATTTGAAAAATAAAAACGGATCACAGATATAGTTTACCACTAT
Organism: Carex parvula; assembly: GCA_025461045.1. Lineage (NCBI taxonomy): Eukaryota > Viridiplantae > Streptophyta > Magnoliopsida > Poales > Cyperaceae > Carex > Carex parvula. The sequence goes on along the minus strand of JAJGRW010000614.1, from coordinate 143,285 downwards.
CTGATATGTTTCTGATCCGTTTTCACTCCAGAGAAAAGACAACAAGATTACAAGAATCAACATAAAAGTTCCAAAAATTAAAATATACAGAGTTTTTTTTTTATTTTTTTCTCAATAAATCCCTATTGAACATGCATGAAACCGAATTTGAGAAGTTGAAAAGTTCAAATTCAATCCAGCATATAATGTTTCATAGCAACATAAATACCAAAGTTCATTGTACTACATGATGTGCTTTGTATTGCACTATAATAAAAGGTCAACGATACAAAAGTGACTATGATTAAAATAGATTTTCTTTTTGAGTGCATATAATTAACAAAAAAACAAATTAGTTGTATAATGCACTAAACAATGTGTGAATAAGAATATGATTTTAATTATGTTCTTGTTTTGAATATTTAATGATTTGTACGTTTGTAGATTTTTTTTTTATGTTTTTCTTTTAGCAATTAAGTTGATTGAAGTGTTCGGTTGAGGTCAAATGACTCAATTAAAGGTATTGATACTCTATTATTACTTTAATCAGTAGTCCAAAGTATGATTTCTTAAGTTTATTGAAGTTCAATATTTATTTATTTTCTGATACTTAGCTTAATTTATCATTGGATATGGAAAAAAAAAATGATGTTGCCTCATTTTTCTTTGTAAATCAAATAATTTCTATTATACAAATGCTTCAAATCAAATAAATGACCGGTTAATCGTTTAGGGTGAGACTATGTACTAGAATTATCAATATGTGGACACATATGACCAGTTAATCGTTTAGGGTGAGACTATGATGAGTACTTAAATTAGTCACAAGAAATTTGTCAATGAAAAGGAAAAACTTGTGATTTACATGCTTAAAATGTGAGGGCTCACATTATAAAATAATAACAAGTGACTCAAATTTCTTTAAAAAGAAGATACAAATTAAAGTTATATAAGATATTTGAGATAGTTGGCATTTAATATATAAGGAAATTTAAAATAAATATTTCATAAACCGTTGGAGGAAACTAAATGAAAGGAAAAGAAATGAGGAAATCAATTCTGTTATTTTATTTTCTCAAAAATTATACTTTCATTTTTTTTCTTAAAGTAATTATGAAGTATAAATAGATAAATTGAGTCATAAAACTTGAACCCGAAATATTAAACTTGAATTTGTTATTATTAAATTTGACAAAATTAACAAATGATAATTTGTTAAATAATATTGAAGATAAGATAATTATTACCAAATTAATGAATTTTAATACAAATTCACATAATTACATGTTTGCATATTTTTAATGGTTCTCACCTACCATTATTAGTTTGCAATTAGCTCTCAATTTCATACATTAGAGCAAGTATTTCTTAACTATTAATGACAAGAGAATTATTTTCAAATAATATAATAAAAGTTAAGAGATTGATTAAGACTATACTTTTCTATGATGCTACATGAGAAAAGATGTGAACTCAGCTGCTCTAGGTCTCCATTGTTATTATAAAATATAAAATGCGGGTATTCTAAAAATTATTAAATTCTAATATATAATTTTTTTAATAACATATTTGTTGTCATATATTATATATAAATGTCGAATTTATTTCTATAATAAAACTATAATAATCAGTATGGTTATTTCCTATATTCCTACTCTGCAAACATATTTAAGCGTGTCATAGCAAAATTGAACCAAATAAGTAATGAAGCAACACACTTCGTCATACGGGATCAGTCACATATCAGTAATGTTGATATGTATAATATAAGTTCTACAATTTATAATTTTATAATTTTAGATATGGTTATCCTTACATCACTTGTGACTTAAACACAATACTATAATTCAGACATTTTATTTCAAATTGAAATTTCAATAATATGCAAACATAAATTGCTGATTAATATCTTCTTAAATAGAGTAGAAATAAGGTAAAACTTACTGTAAACTTAAATGTACCCAATTTAATAACTAAGTTGGGTGTTCTTAAATCTTAATGAGTTAATCATGCAATTTGTGTAAAAAGAAAAGAAAAGAAAACTATAATCCCATTGTCCTGTCATTATAACAAAAAAACTTATTATAACAGTGTTGATTTTAGTATTAAAAAAACAATGCATATAATAACAGAGAGCACCATTACAAAATTTTATTGAAAAATACCTCGACAAAACTCAAATATTCAACATGCAAGCTTTAGTAAAATAACCACATCCCATTGGAAGGAAGGCAGAACTTGACCATAATTAGTAAAATATCCTTTTTGGTAGTGGCCTTCAATAATCTTCCACGCAAGAAAATTGGGGCCCAAAAATGATAAGAACGATTTGCATCTGTCTTTTTTTTCATTGTTTTTCATCTTTTTTACATGCACCAGCAGCTTACTAGACATGGCTAGCTAACTGTGAGTCAATAAATATATATCATGCTTGTAATTTATGCATTTTCTAGGAATCATACCAGAAATACCACATTTTCTAGACCTTGTACCAGTTAGAAAAAAGAAGAAAGAAATGTGCTTATTAGAGACTTAGAGTAGATGATAAGGATGCAGGACATGAATGGAGCACAAAAATAATGATTATAATTTGACATTTCTCATATGCGAGGTTATGTTTTGATTTTTCGATTTTCTTTTTAAGTTATGGATAAAAATTTCGTCTACTCTTCAATTAAATTCCCAGAAATTAAGAAAGAAATTTTAATTGATTCTAAATTATTCTCAACCGAATAGTTACAAACCTGAAATATGCGAAACGATGTGTGATATTTTTTAGGAAATTTACGAGTGCAACAATGTCACAATAGTCGCATTCAGAAAGTCAGATGAAAATGCAAATATTATTTTTCACAGAGAAATCATAATAATAGGTGTATTTGGCCATTGACGAAGAATTGGATTGGTGGAGATTTAAAAGAGCAGGGACATAATCAGTAAAATTAAGAAGATACCTGTTAAGTACTAATAAAAAATTAAGTTAATTTTAATTTTAAACTACTACGCACAATTAACTTTTAATTGTGTTTAGCGGCTACGTCAACAATTATTACTACGAGAAAAAGAGTGAAGGAAACGTGAGTTAATAAAACAGTTAGAGAGCAATTTTTTTTAAAATAATTCTTTCTAAATTAAAAATTATGCTACGTCCTAAAAATTATAATAGAAAGTGCCACCGTGTATTTAGAAATAAATAAAATTCCAATATAAATGCTCTTGAATGACAATAAATAACTAAAGCTTGGAGAGAGAAAAAACTTTGCATATATTATTTTTACTATTTACTTATATGTTTATATTACTTGTATTTTTATCATAATTTATTTTAAATAAAAGTCATCAGATTTACGAAATGTAACCGTACAACAAAAACTTTAGATTTAATAATTTTATATTTTATGAGCTGCGGAAGATGCAAAGTTGTGGCAAAGTGGCAACAAGAAAACGATTGTAACAGGGGTTGGTCCGGGTACATGGCTTACAAACTCAAGGGGCAGAATTGATATTATAACATAAGCTCTGTAATAACAATTAGGAACTGATGTAGTAAACAATTTTATCAATACGGCAATCACTACCAAGTTTAAAAAAAAAAAAATTATTTTATTTTATTAATTAATCGTGAATTAAAAATAACATAAACTGATTTTATTAAATCGAATTAACGATTTAAATATAATACTGCGAATATGATCTGATTGCACCTACTCTAGAGTCTAGACTCGCAGGGGCGGATTTTGAGTTTTAATCTATTCGTTTCGAATACTGGTTTGTAATTTAGGTTATATTGAGAGTTAAAATTAAAATAATTTTTGTGATTGGTAATTAGAATTATAAGTTAGAGAATCATAAATTATAAATCAGAGCATTAGAAAGTATAAGTTAAAATACTATTTTTTATCGAGTACCCAATTATCTTACATGTATCATACTCTTATTCGTTATGGTTGTCGGATAACGAAACGGTAGCAGATAAATAACGGGTAACATTAATATAATAATTATTTTTGTTATTTATTAAATAAAACATTAAATCATATACATTCATTTCACACATGTATAGTACTTTATTGAAACAAATTCTTATCATGCTAAGTACAAGCTAATTAAAATACTCTTTTTAATGCTTATTAATATATAATATATATATTTTTATAATTATCCGATTGGGTAACGAGTATGAAATAAACTTTATCCGTACTCTTACCCGTGTAGATAACGAAGAAAATCTTTATCCATACTCATACTTGATAAATTTAGAAGAAATATTACCTATATCTATCTTATCAGATACGATACGTGTCGAAACAGATAAAAGAGTGTCATTAGATACGATACGTGTCGGTTAAACAAATAAAAGGGTGCCATTAACCCGAAATTTTATTAATCGAAAAAAAAAATATCGCGAAAGAGGTTTGATTTGGCGGAAATTCAATATCTAGGTAAACCGGGTTCGTATAGTGCATGAACTATGTTACGCTGTTTTGATTCTATAGTTCGTACGCTGCATAAAGTCAAAACTACTCTGTTTAAAGGTTTTACCCATTCCCGCACTAGCTTTCCACTTTTCCTCTTCCATTATGGTGTTACATTTTCGCCTGCCACACAGGATCTGAAAGTAGATATAGCTTCTTTCACAGATGAACGCCCAAAGGTTCTGGGGTTTTTTTGGGTCTCGGACGAAACGGATTAATCCGTTCGTGAATTTTTTTTTTCTCCTTGGACGAGACGATCTATACCGTCCCTGATTTTTTTATTTTTTTATTTTTTTTCGCTCGGATGGGAACGAGTATACCGTCTCTGAATTGTTTTTCCGTGGTGGTTAAGCTAAATGGCAATAAGTTAATGGGATGGATTAAAATGACCCGTCCCATGGAGCAGAATAAACTAACCCATTTTACCTAAAATTCCATTAATATGATACCCTTTACCGATATTTTTTTTATTAATTTTCGATTGATAAAAATTTCAGGCCATTAACACCATAGAAATCAAAATTACATTACAATATATTTTAACATCTTACACCTTGTTTGGATGGAGAGTAGAGAGGAAGGAAGGGGACGTGAAGAATAAAAGGGAATGGAATGGAATAGAAAGGAAGATTAACATATTTAACTTCTTTGTGTTTGGATGATTAATGAGGAAAAATAAATTTAACTTTCCTTTCCGTCTTATTTCTTGTTTGGTTGACTAAAATTTAGGAGGTTAATGAGAAATTCGGTGGTTGTGTAGATATGTGACAAAAAACTTATATGAGAATTATATAGGTAAGATATAGGATTGGACATTTGTGTTTTTTGTTTTAAAAATATTTGCAACAAAATTTATTTCCATCCGTTCCACCTCAAATCGGGAGGAAAGCCGATTCTATTGATTATAATGATACAAGATTAAACATTTCACCTCATGTACCCTTTACCTCCGACATAATTTTGTCAAGTAAACGAAAGTTTTCTTTTCTTTCCATTCCCTCCCTTTCTGTACTCTCCATCCAAACAAGATGTTAGGGAAGGAATGGACCCCGCTGCTCTCTAAAAATCCTACTATTTCTGCTATCTTCTCTATCTCTCTCCTCTTTCTCTCTCTTTTCTCTCTTTCCTCTCTTTTGAAGAGAGATAGAAACAAAAGTGAAGCACCCGCCGGCAGCAGAGTCGGACCCATTAGGGGGCGACACAGATAGATAGTACGAAGGCATGCATCAAGTCAAGATTGAGTGGGTAAAAAACTTCCTGTCTTGGAGGACTGGTTAGTCCAATTTAGCGTGTGTAATGTCCACCAGTCAATAACTACAGAAAATATATTCCATGGCTTATATTAATAGAACTGCGTTCCAATGTAACCTAGCAGTAAAAGTACGTAAACTTCTAGAGTGGTTTAACTTTCCCAATTCTTATCCCCAAACACCCCGTTGAATCTATCACTCAGATAGTCAGATCTTCGTCTTCCCTCTTTTTCTTCGTTATTTCTCTTAAAATGACTGGAGTGGAGTTGCTAATGGGAGCGCGGTTTGCATCTTCCGTCATTGGCAAGGTGGTCGATCAAGGGCGCTCTTGCCTCGGTGACAACTATAAACTGCACACTGAGACCAGGGAGATGCTCACTAACTTGGAGATTCAACTTCCCCATATCCAAAGCGTGATTGAAGCAGCCGAGAAGCGGCGAATTACTAACAAGGGTCTCGACATATGGCTCGAGCAGCTGAAAGATGTTGCGTACGAGGCAGAAGATGTTCTGGATAACTTTGAGACCAAGAGGATTCGTGAGAGTATCAAGGGAAAGGGTAAGGTTAGTGAAATTGCCTCCTCATCTGGTAAGATGGTTAAAAGTCTATTTTTTCCTGGTAAAGATTTGAAGGAGTTGAAATCTGTTGTTAAGAAGCTTGATAAGCTGTGCATGGGGTTGGGAGATTTCATTAAAGTACAAACTCATAGTGATAAAGGAAAACAACATTTGGGCAATCTTGGTAGTGAAACAAGCTCCAATTTAGCCCCTGGTCTAACCATATTTTCCCGGGATAAAGAAATCAAGTTAATCTTGGACATGATATTAAATGTTATATATGGAGATTTTAACCATAAAGCTTTAGATGATCCTAATTTACAACAGGGAGAAGGAGAAGGAGAAGGGAGCAGCAGCCTTTCTGATAAGATATTCAGGAATTTGTTAAGCTGGGGTATACCTGGGAGACTAATGTTTATTCGGACAATTATAAAGGGTGATGCACCAGAACAGAGTAAAAAAGGTTTGTTAGGCTTGAGTGAATCTGGGAAATCAATGTTTAGTGGCACAGTTAAAAAGGGCGATGCTTCAGAACAAAGTAAAAATATAGTAACAACGATTACTACTATCGCAGAACCTCATTCCATCAGCAATCGGAAACTAGCGGTTATACCCATTGTTGGGCTAGGAGGTGTTGGGAAAACAACTGTTGCTAAAATGATCTACAACGATATGAGAGTGAAAAAGAATTTTGCTTTAGAAGCCTGGGTCTATGTCTCAGAAAATCATGATGCTAAGAAAATTATGCAAGAGATGCTATGTTCTTTTAAAGAGTGTGGTATTGAGAATGGATCTACAACAATATACTCAGAAAATTTGAACATTGTTGAAAAGAGGCTTATCAAAACTATAAAAAATCGGAGATTCTTACTTGTCTTAGATGATTTGACCGACATGACAGAGCACATGTGGAGGGGGCTGTGGTCAGTTCTTTATTATGGGGAGGTAGGAAGTGTTGTCGTTGTAACCACCCAGAGCACAAACATTGCAAACGCAATAGGAACTCTGCCCGAAGTAAAACTGGATGTTTTGAAACCAGATTCCTTTTGGGAACTTTTTCAGTATTATGCATTTGGTGGTTTCAAGTTTGGAAATCAACCAACTCTGTCTCTATCAGAACAAGGGGGATTCAAAAAAATTGGTAAACAGATAGCTGAAAAGTTGCACGGGTTGCCTCTAGCAGGCGTGGTTATTGGGACATTGTTGAGTACCAGATTACGAAAAGAATTCTGGGAAGATATTTGTGCAAGCGATTGGTGGAACATTGAAGGTGCCCGTGAGAAAATCCTTCCTTCTATTGGTGTTGGCTATAATTATTTGGAATCTGAGCTAAAACAATGCTTTGTATATTGTTCCATATTTCCAAAACAATATGTATTTGAAAGGGAAAGATTGGTTCAGATGTGGATTGCACAGGGCTTTATTCAACCAAGCAAAGAACAGAAAGATAGGCTGAACAAAGGAGAAATTAGATTAGAAGATATAGGAAGGAAGTGGTTTGATAAACTCGTCGACAAAATCTTCTTTCAGCCAACATTAAGTGATGGCAAGTACGTCATGCATGATCTAGTGCGAGAGTTAGCTATTGTTCTTTCCTCTAATGAATTTTGTTTCGTTAAAAGTCACGATAAGCATCTCCCATCTTCAGCCCGCCACTTGGGTATAGATTGTGATAATTCAGAGGTAGAGTGGAAATGCGAGAATAGTACAAGACTACGAACTGTGATTTTGTTTGGTAATTGGACAAACTGCAGTGATAAATTCATAAACAATATCTTTGCCAATTACAAGGGTCTACGTGTGTTGGATTCATCTTATATTGTGCTTGAAACAAATGATCCCATTAACGATGCTCGTCTACTGTGGCATCTCCGATTTGTGGATCTCTCCTTCACTGGTATTAAGTCGATTCCTGATGAATTTTGTGCCTTATGCCATCTTCAGGTGCTAGATGTGCGAGGCTGCAAGTTTGAAAAGTTACCTAAAGGAATGAATCAACTTACAAACTTGCGGCATTTATATGCAAGCTCTGATACTATTTCTCTAATTTTCAGTATAGGGAAACTAATTAAGCTCCAAGAGCTTGAGGAATTCCGTATAGGAAAGAGCGAGGGACATAGAATCAGTGAGTTGAAGGATATGAATGATATCAGCGGGCACCTTCTTCTAAGTGAGCTCCAGAATGTATCTAGTAAAGAAGAAGCAGGTGAATCTAAATTAGACAAGAAAAAGTACCTCAAAAGTTTAGAGCTGAGATTTGATTACAATGAATATTTGAACAATGACGACCATGGACCAACAACCGAGGTGAAAATGGAGATTCTTGATGCCCTAAAGCCAGCCCCCAGTTTAGAAATTCTGAAAGTCGGGGGCTGCATTGGCGAATCTCTTCCAGGTTGGATGTGCTCATCTCATCCTGTATTTTACAATCTAAAGGTTATTCATGTATCCAACTTTCAGTTAAGAAGCCTCCCTGCTTTTGGGGAGCTCCCTTTCCTCGAACTACTGGGCCTTCATGATTTACCAATTGATGTGGTCGGTAGTGAATTTTATGGCAGCTCCAATGTGATATTTCCATCTTTGAAGGAGTTGAAATTCTCTCAAATGTCACGTTGGAGAAACTGGGAGGATGGAGAGGCTGGAAATACAGTATTTCCACACCTCAAAAAGCTCCACTTGGATGGTTGCAGGGCACTGATGGCACTGCCTCCATGTTCTTTAACCTTAGTGGTAGAGCTTACATTGTCAAGGTGTCGTGACTTTTGTAATATTCCAACAGAATGGATGCCTTCCCTTGCTCGCTTTAGCATAACTGACCAACAAACTGTGTCTATAGATTGTACTCGTTTAAAATCCCTTGAGGTTTTGCACCTTATGTATATTCACCTAGTTTACTTTGTTGGAGGGTTAAAATACCTTGTTAAATTGAGGGAGTTGGTAATAAATTGTTCTGGGGAAATTCGACACACCTATGAAGAACATCCCTTGGATGAGATTTCTCGTGAAGAATATGAAAAACAATGTTTGCAATCTCTAACTTACCTGCACCTGTGCAGCAGCAAGAGTCTCCCAAGACTAGGAAGGCTGCTTTCACTGCGTACGCTTTTGATAGAAAGATCCTTCAATACATATTTTACTATTGAAAATGAAGAAAGTTGGTTCAACCAATTAACATCCCTGGAAAAGCTTGAGTTCCGTGATTGTCGAAGGCTGAGCTTCCTTCCTTCCCAATTACATTTGCTCACTTCCTTGAAGAAGCTACACATTTCTTCTTGCCATTGGTTGCATTCATTACCGGAAAACGGTTTACCGCCAAACCTCGTAGAACTATACATCGAGGAATGCCCAGATCTAATACGCCGATGCCAACCAGATGAAGGGGATGATTGGCATAAGATATCTCATATTCCATTCGTCCACTTCAATGGGGAGATAGGAACACTACAAGTACAATCTCCCTAGTCTCTTGTATCTTTCTAAGGTGTGTATCAATAGAAGGCAAAATTTTCTAACTCATTCTATTTTGCTTTCTTATGTGCTTTTGAATCTTATGGAGAATATATTTTGATCTGCATTAAAAATATAATTTCGCTTCTCTTTAATTCACAGTTGCATTTCATAGCCTTCTATACGGAGATTCGAAGACCTGATCAAAGAAGACTTTGTCCCTTGTTTGCATGTGCTGGGAAGATTTTGAAAAAAACAAAAGGAAACTATATACTAGAAGAGAGTAAATTGAAACTCACAATCTGTGTACTGTGTACTCAAGGTACGTGAATCTCTCACTTTGTGGGGAGTAACATCTTCTCAAATTAACTCATTCTACCTGATACCATTTTAGGGCACTTTTTAATTAGTGAAAACAGATTTCTTGAATTGCTTCCAAATATGGCTCAGGTGTGAAGCCTGTTGTTACAAAAGGGATCAAAGCATATATTTTCAGTTTCGTATGTAATTTATCACGGATTGTTTTCTGCATCAAAAAATAAAAGTTACAGCCTATGGACACATATCCTTCATCTTTCATCCCATCCATTCATACATTCTAATAAAGTTCAATTTTCTTTTGAAATGCAATTAGCTGTTCTTGGTTATGAGCCAAAGCAACAAAATAAAGGGAGACCTCAGTGCAGTCCTTGCTATCTACTGATAAACTTGAAACTTGGACAATAACATGTGGACAAGAACCGGAATAAAAAAAATTCTACAAATATTGTCTCATCTTTGGGCTGTTTTGCAAATATGTCAAACCTACTAGGCCTCTCATGGATGCGCAATCATGCCTTCCCTCTCACCTCTTCCCCGCTCCTCTTCTAGATCTGAAGAAATGGTATTCTGATCTGTACAGTGATTATCTGGGGGCAATGAAGCCTCTATTCTTCGGCAGTTTGATTTGGGTGGAGATCCTCTTCGTATGGCCTCTGTCTTTGGCGAACTTGTATGGGATTGTTAAAGGGAGGAGCTGAAAGACCACCTCTCTCATGGCTGAAGTTTCTGCTGGCTATTCCATGGTAAGGAACTAAGGATCCTTATCTAACTTACTTTCGAAGGATTTTGCAAATTAGACCAGCGTTGTTGCATATTTGTAGTTAGCAACCAACATTTCTCAGTTCTTCTAATTGCATGTTTGTTTGTTTTGCAGATAAACCCAACTAATTATCCAAGAAGAAATGGTATGAGCAAAAAAAAAATTTAGATAGCTGATATCTAGCTTTCAAACTCATTGATATATTAATAAGTTGTTTATATTGGGCTGTCCGGTTATTTGTTAGTCTAGACCTTGTTCAGGCAAAGTTTGCTAATTAAATTGATAAATAACAGTGTAATCAATAAATTAAGTAACATGTCGACTAATGGTTAAGTAGTCAGGACACCCGGACATGTATTCTGCATACCAATCGAACTGGTGTAATGTTGTTGCTTATTGAGTTATGATTAGTATGGTATTATGGATGTATACCTTGTGATGGACTGCACCTGTTCAATAAATTGTAAGGCTGATGAAAATATCTCTCTTGGTTTTCGTTTTCAGGAACAACTTATGTCCGGGCAAAGTTCTTGGATACCCTGTAAATCCTTCACTGATAGTGTAGGTATTCATTTTAAGTAACTTGAATTGTGTTTTGTTGGAGCGATTAATTTAGTTTGATTTTGGCATTCCTTAAAAAATAAATAATTTGATTAAAGGATGACAAAGTAAATTCCTCTTTGTTATAGAGGTATACAGACATGCTTCAAATGAGCTAGATGCTTCTGCTTTGAGCATTGTAAGATACAGTTTGAATGCTAACGGCTTTGATGGTTTTTTATTGGAAATAAACATAAAGAAAAAAAAAAAACTCAGCTGTCTTTGTTAAAAAGTTGCATATTATTAAGGGAGATTTTTGTGCATTCATGCAAAACTTCAGTTTGTCTTTGTTTCTCCTCTGTACATAAATGTGGGAGGAATGAGGTAATTTCATCAAGGAAAAGGAAGAGAACAGGCAAGAATCATATTTAATTGACAGCTTTGAAGGAATCTTTGTGAAGAATTCAAATGATAATTTAGAGGTTTCTCAAGCAGATTAGCTGCAACCAAAACAATTTAAGCATCTGTTCATTTACAACATGGTCATGTGCTAACTGCTTAATTTTTCTCCACATATATAAAATGTGCACTTGCAGCAGATAACGGTGCAACAGCCGCAAGGAGGAGAGCAAGTGCAGCTGCCGGGGGTCATAGTAGTTGGAATGAGCGATCCCATCTTCATCTTCATCTTCGGTCCCACTCTACACTGGCGAGCAAACGGTTGATGCTCTACGCTCCCAGCAGCCACAACATGGAATGGCTTTCTCAGGCGGTGAACAACCGACAATCAGACAACTGTCTTCTGCCTTGTGGAGCCAGCCTGGAGGAGCGACAGAGTCAGATGAAGATCCAGAAGACATGTCTTCTCTAAGGAGATGAGCCTTATCTTGTAGAAAGCATTGGATATTACCATCTCCGTTAAATTATGTAATAAGTTTTCGACATATGATCACTTCAGTTTTTTATCAAGCACTAGTTATAGTTGTTGATTTTTTCGTTTATTAGAATTATAAGTAGTAACTGTTATCTGTTTGATTAATTGATATAAGGTCTTACAACTCTACAACAACACAAAAGGATTATGTTGAAAATACATAACAAAAATCTGCACTGGAGATACACAAGCTGGAGACAATTAGCATATCTTTTTTTTAACAGATTTTACCTTTCCTTTTCTACTTATGGCAACAGAGCCATTAATTATTCTTTGTTGAGAAATAGAGTACAATTAGGCAATTTATGTTTTGTAGGGGCCTTTTGTAATTGACTAATTGTACACAATTCATGTACTATTTTGTAAAGAAGCTATTTTACTTTTTGCTTATATCTTCATTTTCAAAGTTCAAATAATTGATCTGAACCTTTCACATAATCTCCATATTAAAATGTACTTGTATATCAAATTTTACATTTTTTCAGATTTTTTAAAAATCACTATTTTTCATTAAATAAAAAATAATAAAAAATTATGAAACTCGTAACTCATGATTCGTTCGGAATCGGCCCACAAAAGCCTCAAAAAACACTCGCTCGTTCCTGGTCTGAGCTAAAAACAAGCCAGCTCGTTTTTGGACTTCGAATTGGGTTTAGCTAGGCTCGGACCAGCTCGGTCCATTAACCAATTTAGATGTTTAGGCCTAACCCGAATCCCCTTTGTCACAACCCAATATATAATAGTCCATATCCACTTTTTATTAACTTTTCTTCTCAGCCCACAACAATCATGCTCGGCCCATCTCTCTTTCGAATTATTTAATTTTAAACTCTTCTCTCTTTCGTGAACCGCAAGTCCATAACACCCTTCTCATTTCCCGTCCCGAGTCCCGAGTCCTGTATCCGGTGTCGCGTGTCGCGCCGGACTCTCCCAGTCTCCTTCGCGACCTCGCATCTGACCCACCGCGCCTCTCCCAGTCTCCAGCTCGGCTCGGTTGAGCTAGAGTTTACAGCTCGGGACCAAAGTTCTATCTTGGTCGTTCGGCCCGTCGTATCTACAAGCCGATTACGAGCTAGTGCCAACTTTTCTCTTTCACTATTCAAATATACAGCCCAAAAAAATCGCTCGCTTTTAATTAATAAAACATTTTCTTCAAAAAAAATTAACAAAACATACACTTCCCGGCCCAAATCTTTCCAATCGTAAGTCCCGTATCCGTTTAGCTAACGAAAAAAATTCTTATCCATACCCATACCCAATATGCAAAAAAATCCATACCCATACCCGATAAGCTAACGAAAAAAAACCTTATCCATACCCGATAACAAGAATTCAATTTTTTTAAAAGAAAGTATAAATTATAGTTATGTGGATATTGGCATAGTTGGCATTTAATAAGTAATAAAGTTTGAAATAAATATTTTATAAATGGCGTAAGCTAAATGAATAGAAAAAAAAAAAGTATTTTTGCATGACTCTCATCTCACTATATAAGTGTAATGAATAACATACTCATGTTTGACAGACTATATTTATGAGGAAGTTTTTTTGTATTTAGTAAGTAGAGTATTTTAGGATGGAGTTATTTATACGTTCTCGTTTTAGAGACTTTATGCTGTTATAAATAAATAATTTGTACTCTACGTAATACGAAGTCAAGAAATACAATTAACCTTCTTCATAAAATTTGTCTCTTGTTTCTCTTTTAATTATAGCCTCTCCTTAAAAAACCTAACAACAATCAATTGTGTTATTTTATTTTCTTAAAATATCGTACTTTTAAATTATAATTAAAATAATAATAAAGTATCGATAACTAAAATTTAGTTATCAAACTTGGCACAACCAAAAAAATGAGTTTTTGATAATCAAACTTGGCGACGAAAAATAATGAATACTTATTAAATAGTATTCAAGAGAAGATAATTTCTCATATATTTCGTGCAGGTCAAAAAAAGATTTGTGCAAATGATTTTTGTGGTTTCACCTACCCATTATTAGTTTGCAATTAGCTCTTGATTTTATACATGAAAAACAAATACTGAGCTGAGCTCATCTATTCCTGATAAGAGAATCATTTAAAAAAAAAACTCATAAAATCTGGGCAAACAATTATTACAATGCTCAATTGCTATTGTAGTGTGGTATGTTAGAGAGGATGTGAAAAATTAAGAATGCGAATGTTCTAAAAAAATATTTAATTTTGATATTCAGTAATTTTTAATAGCAATAATGTTGTCATATATGGTATAAAAATTTGGGGTAGAACTAGGGTGCTCTTAAGTTCACCAAGCTCTTGGTGAACTCAAGTCTAAAACCCAATGTTTTAAATAGCGTTTATAGTCATGGCGGAAATGCTACAAAAAAAAGCTATAGCGAATAGCGTAGCTATAGCGGAAGCTATGCTACATAGCGTTTTTTTTTACAAAAATTATATTATATATTTATACTAAATATCAACATTATATAAAGTCTCATAGAACAATAAATAACATCAAATTAATTAAGAAATTATAATATTCATATTGAACCAGTACAAAGTCCAAATTGCGGTTCAAAATATCCATAATATCATAAACTATTGATATTTTCATATTCAAAATATCTTAAGCATCATGATTCTGTAGCAACAAGCTAGCTTTCAATTGATTTCGGTTTGGACTTTTATTTAACTTTTTTGAGTCTTTATTTAAAGCCCGTATAAATTGCCTAAAAAAGCCCATTATGCATAGCGCGCGCTATTTACGCTACACGCTATGCGCTATAGCGGACTGCTATTACCGCTATAGCGGCCGTAGCTCAATTAGCGTATTTTGATGTCATAGCGTAGCGTTTATGCTCCAAAAACGCTATAGCGGCGCTATAGCGCGCTATTTAGAACACTGCTAAAACCTATCGGATCGGCTTCAAACGACGAATCCGAACTGTTGAAACCCGTCTATCTTACGAGTGATGTGTCTACATGCAAAAATTTTAAATTTTGAAATTAATTTTGCATAGAGTCAAGTGGTCAAAAAACATCAAAAAATGAATGCATTAAAATTAATTCATTAACCTTCTAATTTTGATCGCTTGACTTTATTCTAAATTATTTCAAAAGTATAAAATTTTTACATGTCGACGCATCACTCGTAAGGTAGGCAGATTTCAACGGTTCGGATTCGTCATTTGAAGCCGATCCGATGAGTTTTAGACTTGAGTTCACCAAGAGGCTTGGTGAACTTAAGAACACCCTAGTTCTACCCTAAATTTTGTATTAGTTGCTACAGAAAAATAGAAATAATCCATATGATTTCTATGTTCTTACTTTGTAAACACTTTTAAGCATGCCAAAATAAAACAACCAAATAAGAAGTAATGAAGCAACACGTTTCATCACACGGGATCAGTCGCAACAAAGTAAAGAAAAAATAAATAAATAAAGTGAGTATGACATGGTTTCAAATAACTAGTTATAGCTATGCAATAGTTGCGTTATAGGTTTTGAACCTAAAAACTATAATGTTATCAGTCGTTTTTGACGCTATAGCTAGCTATAGCTGTTTTTGTACCCTTTCCATCATCAAGCTGTTTTTGTACCCTTTCCGCGATGATGAGATAATCTCTATTTAAAACCTTACATTTTACAATGATTATAGGTGCCTACTAGCTACTACTCTTCGTACGTTTGTATATTAGATAATACAGGCTGAATTTAATTAAATATAACGAAGCGACATAGTTGACCTCATGGGTTGCATGGATCGGACTATGCTGCTCTTCTGATCTCAACTATTCAAAAATTTTCATTCACATATCTCGATAAAAGAAATTTTTCATGCACAGATCTCAACAATTTTAAATAGTTGAGATCGGAAGAGCAGGACCCTGCTCTTCTCTCGGAAGAGCAGCAGAGTCCTTTCCGGGTTGCATCACAGAGAAACTGAAAACAAATTGAAATAGTGACTAGACGCGTTTTCTTCTCAATAAGCCCAAATTGAACAAAATATGTGACTATGGCCCGTAGTTGTCATGTAAAACCTACAAAATTATTCTCTGCACAGAGCCCGTCCCACACACCATCAAATTCAGATTCAGTGCAATACCCGACTGAGTACAATTAGATCTGGGTCGTCAGTTTTGACTTTGCATGAATTTCAAAATAGACTCTCTATATCTAAATAGACATCAATAACCACATTCCTTTGGAAGGACAAATCTGGACATAATTAGTAAAAGATCCTTTTATTGTCCCCTTGAAAATTTTTCCACGCAAGCGAAATCAAGTAATTCGGCTTCAAAGTGATGAGAAAGGTTTGCATCTCTCTCTCTCTCTCTCTCTTTTTCATCCTTTGTATACACCAGCAGCTTAGCTCCATGGCTAACTGTGAGTCAATAAATATAAAGTATGCATGATTTGACTTTTTTTTTATTTCTTCATTAAGTTTTTCTTTCCCACCTTCAGTGATTTGTTTAGCAAGATTATATAATGCACCAAAAATCTAGTCAATTGTGATGTTTAGACGTTTCGGATGAAATTCAACAAATTTTATAACACAAATCCGAGTTTGACCTTCTTAGGCAATGCAACAACTAACAAGAGATATTATTGACT
Organism: Carex parvula; assembly: GCA_025461045.1. Classification (NCBI taxonomy): domain Eukaryota; kingdom Viridiplantae; phylum Streptophyta; class Magnoliopsida; order Poales; family Cyperaceae; genus Carex; species Carex parvula. The sequence goes on along the minus strand of JAJGRW010000614.1, from coordinate 126,428 downwards.
CTTTCATGATTACTGTAGAAAGCAAGCAAAAAATCAGTAGCCACCACCGTTTCATTTCTATTGAATTAACAAGCTTTCAGTTATTTTGGTCCAATTATTAACAGGTTTTTATAACAACCACCATAAGTTAATCATACCATATGACATTATCAACTTCCATTTAGAAAAACATATTTTGTACAAACATAGATACAGTGGTCATGCCTCAAAATACAACTTACAAACAATAAAAATATCTCTACTCAGATTTACTTTCTGAGCTTAGCTGCCTTCCTAGCAAGAGAAGTCCTATTGAAGCAACTGCCGATAGGATGGTTGACGAGTAACACAGCACAAGAAGTGTTCCCCTTAAAGACTACACCAAGTCCATGCAATGAGTTTGGTTAGACATGAAAGTTCCAAGTTTTATAGAGAAAAATGGAAAAAGATTGAAATTTTATTTTATCTACCTTTGCATATTGTAGTGAGCTTTCTGGTGAGCTTTGTACTCCTTGTGTTAGTGCCCATGACAAAACCCTAATCAGATAAGTTCATAAATCACCATAAATAACCTCAATGATGGGTGATGCATATTTGTACCAATTACCAAACAATTTCAACTATTTGATATTAACTCTTTGAGTGAAGCTATGGTACTATGCATAGCGCACTTTGCCCCATACTATGGATCTATATCTTTATTTTCAAATTTTCAATAGTTGATTTGAACCATTCATCATGATCTCTGTATGAAAATGTACTAGGAGGCTAAATTTTACATTTTTTAGAAGGTTTTTACTGTTTTTTTTAAAATAGGTCCAAAATCACTTGATCTAATGATTCTGGACCACCGCAAGTAGTGATTTTCTACCTATCTAAAAATATTGTAAAAAATGCAAAAAAATGTAAAATTTGGCCTCCAAGCACATTTTCAATGAATATCATGTTGAGCAGTTCGGATAGACTGTTTGGATTTTCAAAATGGAGATATGCATCCATAGTACGGACCAAAGTGCGCTATGCACAGTAAAGAAATATCTTACTTAATTTTGTAATGATGCAAATTTTAATGAAAGATTTGGCAAGTTATTCTAAACCAGTGATTCTGGTCAGCTTGGTTGACCTAAAGATTGAATCCCGCATAAAAGAACATCCCTGAAGTTAAGATACCAGAAATACCACATTTTCTAGACCTTGTACCAGCTAGAATAAGAAAAAAAATGTGCTGAGAGCAGATGTTAAGATAACTTACCCAAAAAACAAACCAACTGCGGCGCCAATGTTTGCTTTCTCTGGGGTCATTTCAAACTCCATCTCTCCAAACTGAAATAAATAATTAAAATTTTGTGACCCTCTTGTCGACTTTCCATTTCTCTGAATCCAACTAGGCGTAAAAAAAAAATTTTAAAAAGGGAAAAGGATGAGCACCTTCAACTTCCTGCTTGGCTTTTCAGGCTCTTCATCCGTGTCAAGTACTTGAGTTTTAGAAAGCTCTTTTCCAGTCTTAATCATTGAATTAGCTATCTGAGGTAAACATAAGATGTTATGTTCAAATAATCATATGATTAAAAAAGATACCGGGCTAAAATTGCAATTTCCAAAGAACTCTCAAGCTATTTGGTCTTGAGGTTAGGGACAGTGCTGTTACATATTGATGCAGATGGAGTGCCTTTTTTTGTTGTCAGCATTTTTTTTATAATTGATTTGGAATTATTTATATAATGAGTAAGTTGCTTGTCGTTGGGTAGATTAAAGTAATCAAACAATACCATTACCATGCCAGCCATACTAGGTTTTGGTCAAGTAAGACTATAAGATACCAGTATCTATCCACACCAGCCATTTAATTCTTGTCTATTATAAAGTGGATCCATCTTTACAAAACAAAAATTTAAACAAAAAATTTATGTTAATATTAAATTCCCATTTAACCCTACCCTTTCAACCTCTCCTTTACCATATTGCCCCATTGCCTGAAATCTTCGCCCAGCAGATACCAAGCGCCTGCCAAGTGCTACACTAAGTATAAAAAAAAGAAGGATAATTAAAAATTGCGGAAATGAGAAATCTGGTAAACAATTGAGAACTATGAATTATTGTTTGCCTGATTTTGCTCTTCCTTTCAAGGAGCTCTCAAAAGATGGAAACTTCTCTACAATACTATTAGAAGTTGCTGTGTCGCCACGTTCCCAAGCCCGAGACAGATTTAGCATCATTTCTCCCACCTCTTCACCACACTGTTACACGAAATTAAAGGATTTTTTTTCATAAAAAAAGTATTCCTCAATATTTTCTAAATCATTTCTAGTGTTTTTATAAAATTTAATTAAATTAAATACAACATTATGTAGTTATCGTTTTTCTAAAAGATTTCATTAACTAAGTTTTAATAGATGTGCTATTAATTTATGGAAATATATTTAGACTATAATAAAGCTTTGTCACCTAATTTAGTAGTTAACTCTACTGCTAAATGTCAAAATCACCTCACAGTCCTGGTAGTTGACCCTTAGTATATTAATGGTTAAATAACCCTTACTACATTCAATGGTCAAAGGGACAAAAATGGTCCTAGCAATTTTAGAAGAGGGCATATTCCTATCGTGTTCGTATGCACAACACTTCTGGTCAACACTGCTGGGGGACATGACCGTAACGACGATCAGTGCCTCCGCCACGGTCGTCGATTTTTGGCTGTCTCGCCGGTCTCCTGGGAACAAGGATGTATGTATTCGGTGGGACACCACGTGGGCGGCTGGTGTGTGGGCATTATGGAGGGAGCGGAACCGACGCACGTTTGTCAGTGATGAAAAGAGTGCATTTCGGTTGAAAGAGGACACCCGAATCCAGATCCAACAATGGATTGCGGTCACCTGAGTGGAAACGGGGCTAAGCACTGATGGTGGTAGTTCTCGGGCTCTCTAGCTAGTGAGGATGTCCAAAGTCTGATTAGGGGGCTGTTGTAAATATTAAGTATTTCATTATTATTATTCTTTTTGTTTTATCCGTAGTGGCTGTTGTAATATTCTTGTACTTCAATTTTATGTTAATGAAATAGTCGGTAAGCGATTTGCTAACTGACCTTCAAAAAAAATTTTAGAAGAGGGAAAAAAAAAAAAGCTAAGTCGATTACCAATGGTAATTTCATGAAACCAAGTTATTAAGCATTTCATCAATTTCCATCATGATAGTATGTTTCAAGTAACCTTATTTCTTAGCTAATTAAGCTAACATAATTTTGTACTATTGAATCAGATATCTGGAAAAGAGAGAGGCGAAGCACTAACCTCATCCATCACAGGTCCATTTGATAGATCAAATGCCGCATCATTAAGCTTCAGTACATAATAAAATAAACAAAATAGATATACCTTGTCAGAAAACGTAAATCAAATAAATTAAAACTAATTCTGAAAAGAATGAGCTTACATCAAGACGGAGATCTTTGGGGAGTGAGGAGAGGAAATCAGGCGGAAGCTTCATACTATCCTGAAATTCAACAAGAACAAGATATATTGAAGTGGCTAATATTTATGTAGAGTATATATTTTTTCAAAAAAGAAAAAAGAGAGAGCTTACGGATAGCTCTTGGAGGAGGAGTAGAGTGGACTGGTCCTCAAGCGATTTAGTGGAGTCTGATTCAGCGAGAGCGAATGAGAGAAAGCGAGTTCGAGAAATGGAAAAAGATCTCTGAAGGTTGAGACATACGAAAGGGGGAAATTGGCGGGAAGAGGAGAGGGACGGGCAGAGAGGTGAGCGAGGAGAAGAGGAAATGGAGAAAAACGGAGAGAAGCGGAGAGTCGCCATTGCCAGAGAAGAGGATCTCCATTCTGGGCCTTAATATCGGATTTGTGGGCCCGATCTCTATCCCCTGTTCAAATCTCGAAATTTCTCTTATTTGTTTCTTCTGCAAGGTGGCATTTCATATTTCTCTTAATTTTCTCCTTCGGCCGATCTACACTTGAACTTTTTTTGTGCGGTCAATGACATGCCGACCGAATTTTGTATTGTTAATCTTAAGAAAAAACGAAATTCCAAACATAACCTTGAATTTCCGAAATTTCAAAGTGTACCTCTACCACCAGATATTTATAACATATTTTGTACAAGCATAGATACAGTGGTCATGCCTCAAAACACAACCTTACAAACAACAAAAAATATCTCTACTCAGGTTTACTTTCTGAGCTCAGTTGCCTTCCTAGCAAGAGAAGTCCTATTGAAGTAACTACAGATAAGACAGTTGACGAGTAACACAGCACAAGAAGTGTTCCCCTTAAAGACTACACCAAGTTCATGCAATGAGTTCAGTTAGACGGGAAATTTCAACTTTTATTGAGAAAAATGGGAAAGGATTGAAAATTTATTTTATATACCTTTGCTAGAATCAGAGCATTGTCATTCGCATATTGTAGCGAGCTTTCTGGTGTGCTTTGTACTCCTTGTGTTAGTGCCCACGACAAAACCCTAATCAGATAAGATCATAAATCACCAAACAGTTTCAACTATTTGATATTATTTTTTTATTTACTTGTTGATTACTTGACAAGTTTTATATCATCAGGCACAGTAAAGAAATATCTTACTTAACTTTGTCATGATGCAATATTTAATGAAAGATTTGCTAAGTTCTTCTAAACCAATGAATCTGGTCAGCTTGGTTGATCAAAAGATTGAATCCCGCATGGAGTTGGCTACAGTGCTATGCATAGCATAGAGGGCCTCCGTGCTACGGCTCAATATTTGAGTTTTCAAAATCCTAACGGTCAATCCGAACCGTTCAACATGATCTCCGTATGAATATGTACTTGCAAACCAAATTTTATATTTTTTAGAATTTTTTTACTATTTTTTTAGATAGGTAGAAAATCACTTGATCTGAAAATTCTGTACCATTCAGATCAAGTGTTTTTCTACCTATCTAAAAAGATAGTAAAAAAATTCTAAAAAATGTAAAATTTGGTTTGCAAGTACATATTCATACGGAGATCATGTTGAACGGTTCGGATTGACCGTTAGGATTTTGAAAACTCAAATATTGAGCCGTAGCACGGAGGCCCTCTATGCTATGCATAGCATATTAGCAATTTCCACCCCGCATAAAAGAACATCCCTGAAGTTAACATACCAAAAAACCACATTTTCTAGACCTTGTACCTTCTAGAATAAGAAAAAGAAATGTGCTTAGAGCAGATGTTAAGATAATTTACCCAAAAAGCAAACCAATTGCGGTGCCAATGTTTGCTTTCTCTGGGGTCAATTCAAACTCGAAATCTCCAAACTGAAATATATTTAAATTTTGTTACACTCTTGTCAATTTTCCATTTCTCTTAATCCAACCAGGCATAAATAAAACAATTATAAAAAGAAAAAGATAACCACCTTCAACTTCCTGCTTGTCTTGTCAGGCTCTTCATCGGTGGCAAGTACTGGAGTTTCAGAAAACTCCTTTCCAGTCTTAATCATTGAATTAGCTATCTGAGATAAATATACCAACTTTAATCCCTTTTTCGTAAGATATTATGTTTAAATAATCATACAATTAACAAAGATACCGAGCTAAAAATGCAATTACCAAAGAACTCTCAAGCAATTTGGTCTTGAGGTAAGGGATAGTACTGTACATATTGATGCAGATGCTAAAGGCCATTATTTTGAAGTACTATTTTTTGTTGTTGGCAATTTTTTTTATTTGAATTGGGAGTATTGATATCACGAGTAAATTCTTTGTGGTCGGGCAGATTAATGTAATCAAACAATACCTGTACCATACCAGACATACTAGATTATGGTCAAGTAAGACTGTAAGATACCAATATCTATCCATGCCAGCCATTTAATCCTTGTCTATTATAAAGTGAATCCATCTTTACAAAACAGATATAAACAAAATAATTATGTCAATATTAAATTCCCAATTACCCTTTGAACCTCTCCTTTACCATATTGCCCCATCGCCTGAAATCTTCGCCCAGCAGATACCAAGCGCTTGCCAAGTGCTAAACTAAGTATAAAAAAGTAGAGGTGCTACTTTTATCCGATTACCCGGATCCGATCCGGAACCGAACCGGATCCGACCTGGAACCGACCCGGATCCGGTTAATTTGGGTAGGGTATGGTTTAAAAAATATAACCGGTTAAATTATGGATACGGTTACAAAATTAATAATTTAATATCCGATCCGGATCCGAACCGGAACCGATATTGTAATGGATAAGATATGGGTTTGAATTAGTTATCCGACCCATAACCGAATCCGACCCGATACCCATATAAATACCCGATAAAACATATATTAATAACTATGAAAATACAATTTTACATATAATCAAATTAACAAATGTCATGCCAGTAATCACATTTTGCATATTAACTTTTTAATAAAATTTATTGCTCTGAATATATCTTTCAATATCTGCCTTATATATCCTCTGCATAATCATGAAAATTTATTGCTCTGAATATATCTTTCAATATCTACCTTATATATCCTCTGCATAATCATGAAAATTTATTGCTCTGAATATATCTTTCAATATTTGCCTTATATATCCTCTGCATAATCATGAAAATTTATTGCTCATTGATATGTCTTTGTAATAAATCTCATTGAAATCAATTATCTGTCATAAATTTAATTCTCTATTAAAAAATTAGTATTAATATTCCATTCATGAATTTTTTGAATCATAGAAAAGGAAATCACCATCTCCAATATTTTACTTTCTCAAATTCTTGAGAGTTGTGACATATACCCGCTTCGGATCCGAAACCGCCCATATCCGGACCGGACCCGATAATCCACAAACAAGTTATGGGTATCTATCTATCCGGAACCGAAAGACTGGACCCGAAATATCTACGGGTAGATAGGTATCCGGATCCGGACCCGACCCGATTTGAAACAAATAAGTATATGGATCGAAATTTGGACCCGAACACTTTTAGAATACGGATCCAAATATAATAGTATCCGGATCCGACCCGACCCGATAGCACCTCTATAAAAAAGAAGATTAATTAAAAATTGCAGAAATGAGGAAATCTGGTAAAAAAATTTAGAACTATAAATTATTTCTTGCCTGATTTGGCTCTTCCTTTTAAGGAGCTCTCAATAGAAGGAAGCTTCTCTGCAATACTATTAGAAGTTACTGTGTCGCCACGTTCCCAAGCGCGAGACAGATTTAGCAACATTTCTCCCAGTTCTTCACTACACTGTAACAGGAAATCAAAGGATTTGTTTTAAAAAAAAGAAAAGTATGTCTCAATAATCATTACGAGCATTTCTATAAAATTGAATTTAAATTAAAGACAACATTATGTAGTTATGATTTCTCTAAAAAGACTTCATTAACTAAATTTTACTGGATATTTCAGCCACACCAAGCCATTGCTCACCTAATTTATTAGTTAACTCTACTGTTAAATGTCAAAATTACCTTATAGTCCTGGTAGTTAACCCTTAGTATATTAATGGTTAAATAACCCTTATCTATTATTGGTTAAAGGAAAAAATCCTAGCAATTTTAGAAGAGGGGAAAAGAGGATTTTTTTTTAAAAACAGTAATTAAAATAATAAAAGTTAAAGAAACGGCATGATTACGGAGTTTGTTAGAAAAAGAGCAAAAATCAAATAGCCTATTCGGTTAAGGGGGTTTTTTTTACTTCACCGAATAGGCTATTCGGTTTACCCTATTTTCACAAAGCCAACTCCCCGGACTGGTAACCCTTCGTATAACACCCACTAAACCGAATAGCCAATTCGGTTTGGAGTTTTTTTTTATTTTTTAATGTAAACTGAATTGGTTATTCGGTTTTGGGTTTTTTTTTTTTTTTTTAGAGACTAAGAAGATCAAAATAAAGAAATCCAACACTAAAAATTTGAATTTTTGGTTTAAATTATTTGTTAGATTACTTCTTTTAATTTATAATTAGCAACAACAAAAAATACACTAAATTACGCTAAATTACAATACCTCCGCTAATTACGCTAAACTACACAAAATTACGCTAAAATAGACGGATCTGTGCCATCTTTCACGAATCATAAAAAATAGTAAAAATTGGTATTCTACAAGTTCATTATGTAACTAATTTACTGAGCTACTTGGATTGAATAATAGAAATGAAAATCTTAATCGGAAACTTCAACTCAAGTTTTGAGGCTCTTCCCTTAGTTTTTTGGTGATTCTGAATTTTAAAATCCGGCATCGCCGGCACGGACGCATGCGTATTTTCGCAAGCTTTCCGAAAAGTGGTCATTTGCTGAAATCGGACACTCGAGCGTCGTTTTATGACCTTTTGAAGTTTCGCCGTCGTTTTTCGCCTTTTCAGTGAAGATATCGTCCCTATTCATACGTAATTTACCGTATTTTAGCGTAATGTAATGTAATCTAGTGTAATTTAACTTAATATAGTGTAATTCAACATAATTTCAAGTAATTTAGCGTATTTTAGTATAAATATGCTAATTATATATCAAAAGAAGTCAAATAATTTAAACAAAAAATTCGAATTTTCATTATTATATTTCTTTATTGTGCTCTTCTTAGTCTTAAAAAATAAAAAAAAATAAAAAAATCTAAACCGAATAGCCTATTCAGTTAAGTCCAAAAAATCTCCAAACCGAATAGGCTATTCGGTTAAGCCATTTTATGGATTTTCTGTGGCGAATTGCTCTGCAAATTGAAGAAATTGCTCTGTAAACCGAATAGACTATTCGGTGAAGCAAAAAAAACCCTTCACCGAATAGGCTATTCGGTTTTTGCTCTTTTTCTAACAAACTCCGTAATCATGCCGTTTCGTTAACTTTTATTATTTTAATTACTGTTTTTAAAAAAAATCCGAGAAAAGAAGCTAAGTTGATAGACAATTGTAAATTTCATGACACTAAGTTGATAAGCATCTCATCAATTTCCATCATGATTCCCTTATGTCTTAGCAAATTGACCTAACATAATTTTGTACTATTGAATCAGATATCCGGAAAAGAAAGAAGTGCAGAACTAACCTCATCCATCACAGGTCCATTTGATAGATCAAATGCCGCATCATTAAGCTTCAGTACATATTAGAATCAACGAAATATATATACCTTGTCAGAAAATGTAAATCAAATGAAGGAAAAATAATTCTGAAAAGAATGAACAGACGGAGATCTTTGGGGAGTGAGGAGAGGAAATCAGGCGGAAGCTTCAAACTATCCTGAAATTCAACAGAACAAGATAAATTGAAGTGAATTAAAAATGGCTAATACATGTGTAGAGTGTGTGTGTGTGTGTGTGTGTGTATATATATATATATATATATAGGGATGAGCTATGGTGCTATGGTGAGACGTGGAGTAAAACAAGTTTGTACTCCACGCTATATTTTCATTTTGAAAATTCAAACAACCGATCCGAACCGTTCAACATTTTCTCTATATTGAAATGTGCTTGGAAATCAAATTTTACATTTTTTTGGAATTTTTTACTATTTATTAAGCCACTTTGAAAATCGTTGATCCACTGTGAACAGTGAAAAACAGTAAAATTTTCTGGACCATCGGATCAGCGATTTTCAAAGTGGCTTAATAAATAGTAAAAAAATTTCAAAAAATGTAAAATTTGATCTCCAAGCACATTTTAATATAGAGAACATGTTGAACGGTTCGGATCGGTTGTTTGAATTTTCAAAATGAAAATATAGTGCCATAGTTGGATTTTCAAAATGAAAATATAGTGCCATAGAGTACAAAATGGTTTTACTCCACGTCTCACCATAGCTCTGGTTGTATTAGACGAAAACAACAAGTAGAACATGAAAGACAACTAGAAGAAGATGAAATACAACACTTTTGGAAGATAAAGATGTTCTAGGAGGCATATTTTGTGCCAGGTTCATTTCTATGTTATTGATATTGATCTAGTATATTTGCAAGATAAAAGAGAATTAATTGTTAAGTATTTGACTAACAATCTGATCTTGTGTTGCTGAATTATTTCCGTTGTCACGATCAAGCAGTCAAAGTTTTCAAAATTATATTAACCACGAAACAGACTTGGTTCAAAGCAAATAAAGGTTCGGAATGTCCATTGAATCAAAATATTATTTCATATAACTAACGAACCAATTTTTGAATATGCATCCTCCATGAATTTGAATTTGATGTATGTTTAGATATTAGGAGTCTGTTTTGAGATTCGTATCAGATTAAACTGAGGACTCGGATCTCATTTTACTCATTCAGGTATTGCATTGGATCTGAATTTTCAAAATTTTTATAGGTACTGTTATTTTTTTCAAGTAAAAGTTAGAGCTCAAGTCACCTAACTATTAATATCTACAAGAGATTTTTCAATATAAATTTTAAATTTGCGTCTTTTCACATAAATGATTTTGGAGCAAAGCCAGTGTGTGATGTGCTCACCAAGAGGGACTGGGGAGCACAACTCCAAAAGTATATCAGATCGGCTTCAAACGACGAATCTAAACGGTTGAAATTCATGTACTTCATGAGTGATGCATGTACATGCAAAATTTTGAAATCCCGTCTCGTCCGGTATCTCAGTGCTCACCCCTAAATCATCTGAACAACGGATGTTGATTATTTATAAGTTTCTCGTAATGCAACAAGAGGAGGGTTCAAATGCCTCCATTTTTCATGCCTCCACCATGCCTCCATTTTTAAAAACTTTAATAACTCAAAATTTAAAACTTAAAAGTCAAAATAACACCGTTGGATATGATCTACATCATTTTATCTATACATGTGTAAAAAATTATGACATTTCAATTTTATTTTGGTTGTCATCAAGAGCTTGTAAAAAAAGTACTAATGTGGATAATTTCTAGACGTTGATTTTTTAACTTACTGATTCACATAAAAACAAAACCGAAATGTAATACTTTTTTATGAGCACATAGATAAAATGATGTAGATCATATCCAATGGTTTTATTTTGATTTTTAAGTTTTAAATTTTAAATTATTAAAGTTTTAAAAAATGGAGGCATGGTGGAGGCACAAAAAATAGAGGCATTTGAACCCTCCTAATGCAACAATTACTTTATCCCAATAATAAGTTCCTATTTATTATTATTTATCTAGTCCAGCTCTATTTATTCTGGATTGCAAGCTGCCCAAAAGATTGACTCAAAATCAACTAAATTAAATTAAGGGGAAAAAGTCTTAAGTCAAAGCACCCAAGTTCATATCCATTTTAGTTTCTTCTTAGCTACCGTAGACCCAACCAATTATTTCCCATCTAACATTTTTTATTTGAACAGAGTCCATTCCAACTAATAATACCAACTTGTGCTTAGACCCCTCTAGCAAGAAGTATTTACTCCAGTTTTGAAATTTATAAAGATAGACCTTTTAAAATAGAAAATTGACAATTAAGTTGATGGAATTTGTATCAGTAAATACCAGAAACCTAAAATGCTTTATAACAGTAAAAAAAAATATGATGCTAGTACAAGGCCTTGTAAATCAATGCCATATTAAAAGAAAAGTGATGTGGTGGAGAGTACGCAACAGATCTACGTACACATATTTTTCTCTTCGTTTGCAGTAGAAGTCCATGTAGTTTTGGGTTGGCTAGGCTTCGGCCTTTTTAACTCAAAAAAAAAAAGATTTACGCTCTGCAAAGGTGGAGAAGAGGTAACAGATGTACGCACAGTATTTGTCAATAGAACTGGATATCATCAACATTTGCTTTTCATATTGTGAAATTTCTACAGAATTCTTTACAATCAGTGTAATAAGTAGTATGTTGGGGATGGGGAACAGTTATATGAAAGTAATATAATATATCGGGACTTTTTGTTTATGTGTACAGAATTATGGTGATGTGTTAACACAATCAGGGTGAAGTGATCATCGAATTATCACAAAGAGTTCACAGAATTTAATTATTTGTTTTTAGAATGCAGGTGCTTTGCCTACAGAATACTGGTATTCTTTATTTGTTTTAATATGTCATTCTTTGTGAATTTAGGTTATTTGTCTACATTTATTAATCTATTTTCTTCCAGCATTATCATCATGTCTGAAGAACAACGCCCAGCCTTAAGAAGAGCACGCCGACAGAGGTATGGGGAGGGCAGCTCCCGAAATGCCGAGATAGAGGTTCTGGTTTTTTTAACGAGCATGAGGCAGATGCACTTCACGTGTCTCTTTCTTCAGAAAGAAGGAACTCCTGAAAATGAAATTGAAATGAATTGAATTTTATATTTTTGTTCCGATCAGACTGTAAGCATCGATGAAAAAGTCTGCATTCCGTTCTTTTGTTTATGTGAGCCGTCCGATCAAAATCCGATTAAAATTGTCTAATTCTTATTAGATGGCAAACATTGAAAGTGATGCATTCAAACTCGCCATTAAATCAGCACTATTCAAACTAGCCATTAATTAATTTAAAGTCTCCATTCAAAGTCCCTATTGAATTAGTAGCACCATTAACATTTATCTACACAGGGAATGACATCTCGCTTGAAAATTGTCAGCATGCCAATTTGATGATGTGGAATTGTGGATGCAGGATGATGCACTAAATGACAGACAGATAGAGGTATTAAATAAAAAGTCCCGATATATTATATTACTTTCATATAACTGTTCCCCATCCCCAACATACTACTTATTACACTGATCGTAAAGAATTATGTAGAAATTTCACAATATGAAAAGCAAATGTTGATGATATCCAGTTCTATTGACAAATACTGTGCGTACATCTTGATGTCTCATTATTAGACCCATAAATCCGACCAATTTCTGTACCAAAATCTGTGTTTCAAACCACCAAATCGTGTCTTTTACATTGAATATACATGAAATATCTATAGAATGTGGTACTGCTGTGTTTTCATTCTTACTTTGCAGAAAACGAGCGAAAAACGAGCGAAATCAGGAAAGATTGTGAGTTCTGGAGCCCTACACGCGGGCCGCGTCAAATCCCACGCGGGTCGCGTCAAACCTTGAAATTTCAGCACCCGAACTTAAAACAGTCATAACTTTTGACTCGTAACTCCGTTTTGAGCGTATGACCACTTTTCGGAAAGCTTGCGAGGAGATCTACAATCTGAGCCAAAGGCACGCGGGCCGCGTCAGATCCCACGCGGGTCGTGTCAGACTTTTCCGAAAACAGTAGCAGAATTGGAAACAGAGGCTAATTGAAGAAAGGTCGGCCAGAAAAGCTATAAGAGGGGATTTCTTGCACCTGAGAGGGCATTCTGGATCTGAGGGACAATTCCTAGGGTTAGGAGAGACGGCTAGCTTGGAGACGAAGTTGAGAGGAGCATAACGAGAGTTTTGCGACGAATCTTCATCGTTCTTCCAGTTTTTCTATGAACTCTTTTATCTTTCTTTGTGTTATTTGTTTTATGACTATGCTTGAGTAGTTTTCTTTGTTTCTAGGGTTACGATGTAGTTTGATACTTTGTTTTGTATGCATGTTGTTTGGATTTGTGTTGAACAATAGTATTTAATTGTTTGAGTATTATTCTAATTGCTTTGTTGAAGTTGATTGAATGATTCATGTTTGTTTACTGTTAGATGCCTATAACATCTTTCTTGTACTTTGGCCTTGATGTTTCTTTCAACCAAACTTAGTATCTGAGGTAGGTTTACGAGCCGCAAGGCTAGACCAAAAAGTAACTGAGAGGTGAACTTTATCAATTATCGAGAGATATTGGTTACCTTTAGTAAACTAGACAATTAACTTAGATTTAAAACCCCAAGAAGGTGAAATTGTATTTCCGATACCAGGTTTATTAAGCCAACAAACGAGAGTTGAGGTTTAGGAACATTAGGTTCGGTCAATGAATCCTTACACTAAAGAACAACGCAAAAACAGACAACTGCTGCATTCGGTCGAGGTCCACGCGGGCTGCGTATGAGAGTACGCGGGTCGCGTGTTCCATGCGGGTCGCGTGTGAAAGCACGCGGGTCGCATGGGTACCGAGAGACAAGGTTGATAATGAATCGAAAACCCTGGAAACGCCTTTTCTCTATTTGATAAAACCCAAATTTACTTTCTATCAATTTAATTACTTCTGTTATTGATTGAACTTAGGATTTAAACAACCAAACCAACCTTTTTCCAACTTCTAGTACCTAATTGGTTTGAATAGAATTCCAGATTTGATTTAAGAACCGTCCTGTGGATCGACACCTGATTATACTGTACGACGGGACTGTGCACTTGCAGTCTAGTCGAAAGTTGAGTAAGGTTAAAAGCTACAGCTTGCTGTAGTGAAACTTTGTGATACACTTTTGTGCGAACACATCTGTTACCTCTTCTCCACCTTTGCAGAGCGTTGATCTTTTTTTTTTTGGGTTAAAAAGGCCGAAGCCTAGCCAACCCAAAACTACACGGACTTCTACTGCAAACGAAGAGAAAAATATGCGTACGTAGATCTGTTGCGTACCTTTCTCCACCGAACTACTCTTCCCCACATCGGAACAACACCATTATCCTGTGTACAATATTCAAATATTCTAAATGCAGAATTTGTACTTATTCTTACAGAATGTTAGAATTAATGGTTTTGTTTACAGAATTTATATGTTAATTCTCTGTTAAGTAATCTTGTTAATTTACTTTTTCACAATGTGTAGGAGGCCAGTATGACCAAATTACAAGGTCAATTAATCAAATAATTGAAGATTTGATAAGCTTAATTTGGTTCTGCTGGTGATGATCAGCAAAATTTGATTTTAAATTGGTTGGAAAATTTTAGAAACACAATAAGAAGTTTGTTGTATTTATCCCCAAGAGCATTAAATGGAGCACCCAAAAGGACCAACCATGGGAATAATGCAGTCCTTATTCACTACCCTTTTTCCTCGCCTCTACCCAATGCATACTATAGAAAATATCTAAACACAGGAACGGAGGAACCACTTTTTCGCAACATAACATGCCTAAAATAAAAAATAACGAAATGATAAATACAACAAACCTCTTATTTTGTTTCTAAAAGCTTCCAACCTATTTAAAATCAAATTTTGCTGATCATCACTAGCAGAACCAAATATTAAGCTTATCAAATCTATAATTATTGGATTAATTGACCTTGTAATTTGGTCATACTGGCCTCCTACACATTGTGAAAAAGTAAATTAACCAGAATACTTAACAGAGAATTAACATATAAATTCTGTAAACTAAACCATTGATTATGTAACCACAGCCACAAAATCGGTATACAGAAAGTTTAAATACTGTACACAGGATAATGATCTTGTTCCGATGTGAATTAGTAACATATATTCTTATTATACGGTTGATACGGTTGCTTATTAAAGAAACATCTCTTCAACTCCTGGGACCCTAAAGTTGTTAAGTTTAAATTTTTGGAATTTGAAGTTTTTGATTTTTTTACTAAAATTAACACTACAATTAAAGATGTGGAAAAATTATATATAATATTTGATGTACAATAACATGGATGCCGACGTCACTATCAATATTCTTTTAATTTGTTTAATAGATGACAATATACTTTCATGTAATTTCTGTTATTAATTTAAAATGGGGACTTTAACGGTAACATATTCGTATGGGATATATATTGTCATTTAGTGCATCATCCTGCATCCACAATTCCACATCATCAAATTGGCATGCTGACAATTTTCAAGCGAGATGTCATTCCCTGTGTAGATAAATGTTAATGGTGCTACTAATTCAATAGGGACTTTGAATGGAGACTTTAAATTAATTAATGGCTAGTTTGAATAGTGCTGATTTAATGGCGAGTTTGAATGCATCACTTTCAATGTTTGCCATCTAATAAGAATTAGACAATTTTAATCGGATTTTGATCGGACGGCTCACATAAACAAAAGAACAGAATGCAGACTTTTTCATCGATGCGTACAGTATGATCGGAACAAAAATATAAAATTCAATTCATTTCAATTTCATTTTCAGGAGTTCCTTCTTTCTGAAGAAAGAGACACGTGAAGTGCATCTGCCTCATGCTCGTTAAAAAAACCAGAACCTCTATCTCGGCATTTCGGGAGCTGCCCTCCCCATACCTCTGTCGGCGTGCTCTCCTTAAGGCTGGGCGTTGTTCTTCAGACATGATGATAATGCTGGAAGAAAATAGATTAATAAATGTAGACAAATAGCCTAAATTCACAAAGAATGACATATTAAAACAAATAAAGAATACCAGTATTCTGTAGGCAAAGCACCTGCATTCTAAAAACAAATAATTAAATTCAGTGAACTCTTTGTGATAATTCGATGATCACTTCACCCTGATTGTGTTAACACATCACCATAATTCTGTACACATAAACAAAAATTCCCGATATATTATATTACTTTCATATAACTGTTCTCCATTCCCAACATACTACTTATTACACTGATCGTAAAGAATTCTGTAGAAATTTCACAATATGAAAAGCAAATGTTGATGATATCCAGTTCTATTGACAAATACTGTGTGTAAATCTGTTACCTCTTCTCCACCTTTGCAGAGCATAGATCTTTTTTTTTTTGGGTTAAAAAGGCCGAAGCCTAGCCAACCCAAAACTACACGGACTTCTACTGCAAACGAAGAGAAAAATATGCGTAGGTAGATCTGTTGCGTACCTTTCTCCACCGAACTACTCTTCCCCACATCAGAACAACACCATTATCCTGTGTAAGTCTGATGTGGGTCGATTCGATCCGAGGTGAAATATACAGAGCTTCTTTAATATTCGTGCTAAAACAGATCGAACGTTCTGGATCCAAACTCAAAATTTGAGTTACTTTGGGATCTGAATTCAGGTACCTCAGGGAAAACTCCAATTATCCCGGCCACATTATATCCAAGTCGTGTCGGGTTGAGTTTGAGAGAATAAAGTTATACCCGCTAACGGCCCTGCTCAGTAAGGCTTCTTCTCTCCGCTGTTTATAAGCCCATTAAAAAAGGCCTTCTATGGAAATTAAAGTCCGAACCCGAACCCTAGCTTCATTTCAATTCTCTCTCTCAAACCCTCCTCTCTTTTCGATTATGGATTCCTTTGCGAGCTTCCTTGGATCAAGCAGCTGCTAGACCTTTGGCGAATGGCGAGAGAGCCGATCCAACGGTGATCTATTCTTTAACATCATTTTTTATCTCTTCTTTGTATTTTTGGGATGAAATTAATCTATTTCAGCTTAGCGTCACAATTTGATTCTGATTTTGATTTTTAATTGAGCTTCCAAACTAATGAGGTTATGTACTGATTAGGGAACCAATGCTGTACCAATACTAATGACTAAGTTTTACCAGTACACCTTGTAAGATGTAACCAAGGCTAATTGGCCTGATTGATTTTACTATTTCATTTCCATGGTTCTTTTCATAGAGCTTGATTAAGGGTAAAGATAGTGACAGAGCAGTTATTACTTCATGCAGCGCACGGCTCTATACAATAGAGCCAGAATAGTGCTGCATGTGACAAATGCGCTCTATGAAACAAAAATTGCTCTGTCAGTATCTTTACCCCTTGATTGAGTCACATATTCCTACTCAAATAAATGAAGTTGCGTATTATGTGTTACACCAAAAAGGTATAGTACAAAGTTTCAGTACAGCAAGCTGTACCTTTTAACCTTTAATACACTTCTGGTTCAGACTGCAAGTATACAATCCTACCGTGTAGTATATCGTCGGGTATCGATCACAGGGACGGTTCAAGTGTTAACCGGACTCTACTTAGATTAATTAAAAACTAGAAGTTGAAAAAGGTTGATTTTGGTTGTTTAAGTTTCCTACAGATTCAAAGGCAGTAATAAAGTGCAATAAAGAAGATTAAACTGGTTTTAAACAATAATAAAAAGCGTTCCCAGGGTTAAGACTTCATCTCAGTTTTGCCCTCTGACTGTCCTGTCCGGGCCGTGTCAATCTTACACGGGCCGTATCAGTTTACACGGGCCGTGTCATTTTGCTACACGGTCCGTATCAGCCTCGGGTTAATGCAGCAGCTATTGTTTCTTTGTATCGTTCCTTTGTGTAGGGTTCTACTGACCGGACCTAATGTTTCTGGACCTCAACTCTCGTTTGTTGGTTCATTAACTTGGTACGGAAACTGCAATATATGCCCTCGTCGGGTTCTAGACCTCAACTTTCGTATGTTGGCCCCTACTACCTAGTTGCTTGATTGGTATACTAAAGGCAACTCCTATCCGTCGATAGAGAGTAACTTTCACCTCTCGGCTACTACTTGGTTTCACCTCTCGGATCACAAATCCTACCTCATGTACTTAAGTTGGTTGAGAGACGTTAAAGGGTTCTAATGCCTTCTAGATGTGATCATTCATCTAGTAGCAAACCAATATAAGTCAAACACTACAATTTAAGCAATTAAAATACTACACAATCAATCAAACACAAATTTCAATACAAAGATTCAATAACTAGCATGCAAAACAAAACATTCGATTACATCAAAACCCTAGAAACAAAGTAAATTACTCACTCATGGTTCTAAAACAGCAAATACAAATAGAGATAGAGTTGATCATGACAAAACCCAAAAAGCTAAGAAGATCAATCGAAAACTCGCGTCTTTCGCTTCTCAAAATCGCCTCCAAGGTTAGCCGCCAAAGATGAACCCTAGAACTTGCTCTCCTGTTCCAGAATGACCTTTCCTGGAGAGAAATCCCGATTATATGCTCATTTGGTCGACCTTCCATCAATAGCCTTCTTTCCAGAAATCTGGATCTGTTTCCGGATTTGCTTGACACGGGCCGTGTCGATTTTGTCCGGCCCGTGTTGACTTGTGTCCCTGCAATGGTCGAGTCAGCAGTTGCATGTGGTCGGATCAGCGGTCGAGTCGAGGTTGACACGGCCCGTGTGGAATGTGACACGGACCGTGTGGACACTTCTTGATTCCAGATTTTCTCCTCGATTTCGCCCGAATCCTGCAAAATAAGATAAACTTGCAGCAGTACCACATTCTAAAGATATTCAATGAAATACAACTGAATTAATGATTTAAAACACAAGTTTGGTACAATTTGGAGGTCGAAATATAGATAAGTTTGCGAGATATCAAATTCCCCCAAGCTGAAATCTTGCTTGTCCTCAAGCAAAAATCCCAACTTAGGAATCGGGTCGGTCTTTGGATTACCTAAATGCAAGTTAAACTAAAAGTGCGAAAAGTTTATGTGAGCTTGCTATTGTTAAGAACCTTGAGAATCCTCTTGAATGACAATTTGGAGTTACTTGATAAACTTTGATTCACCTCACAAATTGACTAATCAAATTTCATATTTTGAGATGCTTCAACATTTGCCAAAACTGATTGCTCAAATCGATCGATCTTTCATTCTTATACTGAAACTATGCCCTCATTTGTGGTGATTTTTTTTTTTTTTTTTTTACCCCCCCAAGCTTGGAACAAGCTTAGGTTAGAAAGTCGCGGACTTCGTGTGTTGATGTATGCAAAAGTTCTTTTCTTTTCTAAGTTTGGGAGACGAGCTCAAAGGCGCCCAACAGGACTTATTGCCAGTACTCTTATACTCTCCATCTTTTCATTTTGATTCATCACTTAATTTTATATATTTTGTTCACATACACCATGAATACACACATCCAATGGTATTCATTCATACCAATAGATATCCCAATCTTTCTTTATTTAAAATCCCATTTCCCTATTTAAAAAGGCACAGTTTGGTTTCAAAATGGTTTTTCGATTCAATTTGGCTTTCAACCTTTCAAATGCTCAAAATGTCTCATCTTATTCAATTCTTTCGTCAATTATGAGGTTATTTCCAATTCTTCAAGGTCATCCTAATTACAACTCAAAATTTTTCACAAGGGCTCATAATTCTAGCAATTCACACAACTTTTTCACCTAAAATGCAAGAAAATGTAAACATGCAAAATAAAAATCCTAAGTGCAAAGTTCTCCCCCCCAAGCTAAGTCCGAGCATTGTCCTCAATGCTTCAAGACAGCTAGATAGAAAAAGTAAAGCATGGGGAAAAGAAAACAGACCTGATCAGTCCTGAGGAGAAGACGGCCCGGGGTAGTAGCCGTGCTCATCGTAGTATCGCCAGTCGCGGAGCTCATCCTCGATACCGCTGAGTCTGGTGTGGTGATCTGTCAGCTGATACTGGATGTCATAGAGGGTGTCATCATGGTGGATCTGAGTAGTGCGCATGTCAAGCTGAGTGGCGCGCATATCAAGCTGGGTGGTCCTCATCTCAGACATGAGGCGGTATAAATCCTGGATGGATGTGTCTGTCTGCGGAGGTGGTGGTGCAGAAGAAGAAGAAGCATGCGCCCGCCGAGAGGGGGGTGTAGAAAGAGAAGCACGCGTCCTGTGAGGGTAGGCCGGAGGAGGTGGTGGTGGTGGGTCATCAGGTGGTCCTAGGTAAACCCAAGTAGACCTGTCCTCGAAGGAGAGAGGAGCGTGAATAGGCAGCGCGTACCTAGTCGAGCCATCCGGCATTTTCCAATTGTAGCCTGTGCGGCGGCCACAGTGTGTCTCGATCGTGATGAAACCCCCTAAGCGGAAAGCCTCCGGATCCATGAGACGTGGGCCTCTGCAGAGCGTGTCACCTGTGACCTGGACCCCTAGGTGCTCGGCAATGTGAGTAACGTAAGAGCCGATGGTGATGGAGCCCCCAGGCCTCCTGGAGCGCTGAAGGTCAAGCCAATGTCGGATCATGATGAGCATCAGGTCTGGCCGCTCGAGCTCGCTATCTGGGCGGAGCATGTAATCCATAAGCTTGAAGTCTTTAACATTAGCGCGGGCGACCGTCTCGCCGCGTGCGAAGAAGGTGACAGCCAGGATGCGCTGGGTAATGCGAAGAACAGGGTGAGAAATGTTGAGGCCCTTGTACTCCTTGTTGTGAACGGAGCCGACCGTCATGCCCGAGATGGCATACCAGAAGCGGTCCCTATCGAAGCCCTCACGAAACTCAAAAGAGGTAGTCTCTGGGTCTGGGTGGAAACCAAACCACTCGCGGAGCTGGATAAGTGGGACACGGTGGGGCTGACCTTGTAGGACGAACTTGATGTAGATGCGGGTGTGGCCGCCCTGGTTGTCTTCCTTGAGCTGGAGCGAGGAGAGGAACTCAAGTGTGAGTCTCTCGTGGGCAAAGTGGTCGATACCCCAGAAAGTGGGTGTGAAACCGACCCTACCTGTCAGAAGGTGGAAATCCTCCTCAACTCCAAGTGCACGGAGGGTGGTGAAGTCGACCTGGCGTGTGTTGTCAAACTTCTTTCGGCTCAAGTACGCGTAGTTCTCGAACATGCGGCGGGTGGGAATGCGGAAGGTCTCGGTCTGGTACTCATCTGCCCTGTCAGTGTAATCTCCAGAGAGGTGGTGGGAGAGATCGGAGTCATAGCGCTCAGAGTGACGCGAGCTAGACTCGGAGTGATGAGAAGAGGTGGACATGCGAGTGGGAGAAGAAGTAGGGTCGGACTCGGGTGGTGAA
This sequence comes from Carex parvula, assembly GCA_025461045.1. Classification (NCBI taxonomy): domain Eukaryota; kingdom Viridiplantae; phylum Streptophyta; class Magnoliopsida; order Poales; family Cyperaceae; genus Carex; species Carex parvula. The sequence continues at coordinate 105,023 of JAJGRW010000614.1, read as the reverse complement.
GGGGAGCGTGCAGGTGGTGGTGGTGGTGGTGGGCGAGGACGCAGCACCCTACGGTCCTGGGCTTGTTTCGATCGGCGCTCGCGGTTCATTGTGTGGCTCAGGTTTTGATTGACACGGGTCGGACTTGATTATGATTCGGGTCTGACAAGATCGACACGGGCCGAGTGAGATTGATACGGGCCGTGTCAGGTTAGGGTTTCGGCAGGGCTGAGAGGACGGCGGGAATGGAGAAGGGGAAGGTGGGCCGTCGAGAGAGAGATACCTACCTGAATGAGAGAAGAGGAAGGGGTTGAGACACTTACCTGAGATGCGCCGTCGGTAGAGAAGACCCGAGGCGGCGGCTGTTGTGCGAGACAGAGAGAGGCGCGACGGTTTCGAGAGAGGGAGATGGTGCTGCGACGGCGACCGAGAGAGAGAAAATGGGGTAGCGGCGGCGACACGGGGGTTTGGGCGGTCGGATCGACGGTCGGCTCGGATTCTTTTTGGAAGTAAGAGAGAGAGAGAGAAAAAGAGCCGCCCGAGTCAGATGAATCGGCCGATTTAAAGAGAAGGAAAGAACTTGCGCGATTTTACATTGGCGTCGGTTCGGTTTGACACGGGCCGTGTCGGTTTTTGTACGGGCCGTGTGAAGTGTGGACTTGGGTGCTGCACTATAGGATCTCCTAAATTCTTCATGAATGAAAAACGAAAATATGCAGAAACAAGATATTAACTAAACCTAAAATGCAAGAAAATTTAAAGAAAAGGGTTTGGGTTGCCTCCCAAAAAGCGCTTGTTTTAGGTCTCGAGCTTGACCTTCTTTCTTCAAGGCTCAACTGGAGGAGGATTCGAGAGATTCTGAGTGAAGTCCTCATTCTGGAAGTGGTCGGCTATGTAGCGCTTGAGACGTTGACCATTAACTTTAAAAGTTCCACTCTCGTTATCCCAAAGTTCAATCACACCAAAAGGATAAACTCTCTTCACTTGAAACGGGCCAGACCATCTAGATTTTAGCTTACCTGGAAAAAGTCTAAGTCTAGAATTAAACAAGAGTACGAGATCACCTACCTTGAATTCGCGAGGTGCAATGCGCTTGTCATGGGCTCGCTTGGTTCTCTCCTTGTAAATTCTTGCATTCTCGTAAGCATTGAGGCGCATTTCCTCCAACTCATGTAAGTCAAGGATGCGCTTTTCTCCAGCTGCAAGCATGTCCATGTTGATGGTGCGCATGGCCCAAAATGCTTTGTGCTCAATCTCTACAGGCAAATGGCAAGGTTTTCCGTACACCAGCTTGAAAGGGCTCATCCCAATCGGTGTTTTGAAAGCAGTTCGGTACGCCCAGAGTGCATCATCGAGCTTGAGCGACCAATCCTTTCGTGTCCTTGCCACAGTTTTCTCCAAGATGGACTTTATTTCCCTGTTAGAAATTTCAGCTTGTCCATTAGATTGAGGGTGATAAGAAGTTGTTACCTTGTGTGTCACCCCATGACGGCTCAAAAGATTGTCGAACTGGCGGTTGATGAAGTGTTTGCCTCCGTCACTGATAACCGCTCTTGGCACTCCAAAGCGAGGAAAGATGATGTGAGTGAAAAGCTTCTTCACTGCATTTGAGTCTGCCTTTCGACATGCCACTGCTTCTACCCATTTGGACACGTAGTCCACTGCAACCAGGATGTACTCATTCCCACATGATGATGGGAACGGTCCCATGAAGTCAATACCCCACACATCAAAGATCTCCACCTCAAGAATGGGGTTGAGAGGCATCTCATTGCGCTTGGTAATGTTCCCGGTCCGTTGACACTTGTCACAAGCCAAGACAAAAGTCCTTGCATCCCTGAAAATAGAAGGCCAATAGAAACCAGATTGCAATACCTTTGCTGCTGTCTTGTAGAATGATGCATGCCCTCCATAGACGGATGAGTGGCAGTGCTCGAGAATGGAGTGTGTCTCCTCGTGTGGTACGCAACGCCGGAAGATGACCTTCAATACCTACTTTGAAAAGAAAAGGTTCATCCCAAAAGTAATACCTGGCGTCGGATCGAAGTTTCTTCCTCTGTTGGTAAGTCGCGGAGGCTGGGAAAACTCCAGAAGCAAGAAAGTTGGCGATATCTGCATACCAAGGCACTGACTGGGTGTTGATACGGGCCGTGTCAAAAGTGGTACGGGCCGTGTCAATGTTGGCTGAAACTGAAAGAAGTTGCTCATCGGGGAACGAATCATTGATCGGCAAGTTGGCAGACCCCTCATCTTCCCAGCGAAGCCGGGATAGATGGTCAGCCACAGTATTTTCAACCCCCTTCTTGTCCTTGATTTCAATGTCAAATTCCTGCAAGAGAAGAATCCATCTAATCAAACGAGGTTTTGCATCTTGTTTAGTTAGCAAATACCTGAGTGCGGCGTGGTCCGTGTAGACAATGATCTTTGAGCCAACCAAGTATGATCTGAACTTATCAAGGGCGAACACAATGGCGAGAAGCTCCTTCTCAGTTGTTGTGTAGTTCATTTGGGCTGGGTCTAGCACCTTGCTAGCATAGTAGATAGCACATGGCTTCTTGTCTTTCCTTTGCCCAAGAACAGCCCCTACAGCATAATCGCTCGCATCACACATCAACTCGAATGGCAAGGACCAGTCAGGTGGTTGCAAGATGGGTGCAGAAATGAGAGCTTCTTTCAAACTGCAAAAAGATCTAACACAATCATCAGTGAAATCAAAGTCAGAATCCTTAACAAGTAAATTGGTTAGAGGCTTAGCAATTTTAGAGAAATCTTTAATGAAGCGGCGATAAAATCCCGCGTGCCCCAAGAAACTTCGAACCCCTTTGACATTCGTTGGGATTTCGAGCTTCTCAATCACCTCAATTTTGGCTTTGTCAACCTCAATGCCTTTGGAAGTCACAACATGTCCTAGAACAACGCCTTCTTGGACCATGAAGTGACATTTCTCCCAATTCAAAATCAAATTCACTTCTTCACACCTCTGCAAAATCTTACAAAGGTTAGACAAACAAGAATCAAAACAAACACCATATACAGAAAAGTCATCCATAAAAATCTCAACTTCATTCTCAATGAAGTCAGAAAAGATGGCCATCATAGCCCGTTGAAATGTTGCTGGTGCATTACAAAGACCAAAAGGCATCCTACGATATGCATATGTACCATAGGGACAAGTAAAGGTGGTCTTTTCTTGGTCTTGTGGGTGGATGGGTATTTGAAAGAATCCAGAATAACCATCAAGATAACAGAAATAAGAATGATTAGCAAGTCTTTCAAGGAGTTGGTCAACAAATGGCAATGGAAAGTGATCTTTGCGAGTGGCGGCATTAAGTTTTCTATAGTCTATACACATCCTATAGCCACTCACAACACGTGTTTGGACCAATTCGTTTTTCTCATTCTTTACCACTGTTGTCCCCCCTTTCTTTGGGACCACATGGACAGGACTCACCCACTGACTGTCAGAGATAGGGTAGATAATACCTGCATCAAGGAGTTTTAAAATTTCTTTCTTTACTACCTCCCTCAAATTCGGGTTGAGCCGTCGCTGATGTTCAACAGATGGTTTGTGGTCATCTTCCAGTAGGATTCTGTGCGAGCAAACAGATGGGCTGATCCCCTTCAAGTCCTTGATTGAATACCCGATTGCGCCTTTGTGGACTTTCAGCTTCTCCAAGAGTTTGGCGGTTTGATCGGGGTTCAGATCTGCATTCACAATAACAGGACAAGACTCATCTGGGCCAAGGAATTCATACCTGAGATTGGCTGGTAGAGGCTTGAGCTCAAGTGCTTGCTGCTCTGTTGGGGCCTTGACACGGTCCGTGTCGATTTTGTCCGGCCCGTGTGGCATGGTTTCCAGCCCCTTGGACTCCTCTGTACGGGCCGTGTCGGATTGATCCGGGCCGTGTCCAGATTTTCCTGGCAGGTCTGTTTCTGCCTCTACCGCACATACTGATTCTAACTCACTTGTTTTGACCTGCAACTCAGATAAAAAGTCAGAATAATACCTTAGTGAGCTGTTGATTTGCTCAAGAAAGTAGTCCTCGCTCAAATCCGTCAGACATTCTTCGATCACATCGATTCTGAAGCAAGATTCGTCTCTCGATGGGTACTTCATTGCACGGTCAATCTGGAATCGCACCTTCTCTTTTCCAATGTTCAAGGTCAGCGTTCCATCCTTCACATCAATTATGGCACCTGCAGTTCTTAGAAAAGGTCGTCCCAGAATAATGGGGACTTCCTTATCTTCCTCCATTTCCATCACAACAAAATCAGCAGGAACATAAAACTTACCAACCTGAACCGGTACATCTTCCACTATGCCAAGTGGTAGTCTTACCGATGAGTCTGCTAGCTGAAGAGTCATTCGCGTAGATTTGAGCTCACCTACCCCCATTCGCTCATAGATGGTGCGTGGCATGAGACTCACGCTAGCTCCCAAATCACATAGAGCTTTCTTGATTGTGGCTCTCCCTATAGTGCAAGGAATAGAGAACTTACCAGGGTCTTCCAGTTTGGGCGGTAGCTCACTTCTCACAATGGCACTGCACTGTTCGGTCAGCTTTACCGTCTCGTGCCCCCCCAAGCTTCGTTTGTTGGATAGAATATCTTTTAAGAACTTAGCATAGGTGGGCATTTCGGTCAAGGCTTCGGTGAATGGGATAGTGATGTGCAATTGCTTGAGAACATCGATGAATTTAGCGAATTGCTCGTTCAATTTGGTCTCAGCTAGTCTCTGTGGAAATGGGACAGGTGGTCGGTATGGTGGCGGTTTGCAGGTCTCCTTCTTTTTCTGTCCTTCAGTTTCATTCTGCACGGCCCGTGTAAGATTGACACGGTCCGTGTTCACTGGGTTTTCTGTGTTGACTGCCGGTCGAGTCAATTCGACACGGCCAGGATTTCCTTCTTCTGGGGGTGACACGGGCCGTGTGAGATTGGTACGGGCCGTGTGCACTGTTGTTTCAGAGACTGGTGGCTTTGCATGGGGCGGGTTTTCTCCAGTTGGTGGGGTCTGTACGGGCCGTGTGGGATTGACACGGTCCGTGTCAGCTTTGGCTGGTGGATCAGTAGGCATGGCTGGACCTTCGTAGTTGGTCCCACTTCGCAGGGTGATTGCCTTAGCCTCCGCTCTCGGGTTTACCTCTGGTTGGCTGGGAAGCTTACCAGGTTGAGGTTGGCTTGAGGTGACAATGTGACTTAACTGCTCCAACAACTTGTTTTGAGCAGCTAACCGGCCGCATCTGAGTGGACATGCTCTGCATATGTTCCCACACCATCTGGTTCATCTTCCCCTGCTCGTGTGTGAAATCGGTCGCATAAGGAGGAACATACGGCTTGGGTGGAACGGAATGAGGTGGGCGGTGTTCGAGTTGTTGAAATTGGCATTAGTTGTAGAAGTTGCGGTTGTTGTTGCTGCTCGAAGAGTTGTTGAAATTGTTGTTGAAAGAGGGGTTGTTGTTGAAAGAGGGGTTTGAAGCATTGTTGTATGGCGCGGAGTTGTTCTGTTTCCACCTCCAATTCTGTTGCTCAACCGGATCTTTGGAATAGGTTCGGTTGAAAGGAGGTTTTGGAAAGTAGGATGGCTCACTATTGAGAGAGTTGACTTGCTCGGTTTCCTCATCATCCCTTTGCGCCAATGGACAGTGCTCATAGGAATGCCCCTCACCACACATGGCACAAGATTCCGGCTGTGACTGATGGTTTCCAACAGACTTGACACTCATCTTGTCGATAGTCTTCTGCATGGCTTCCATCTTGGCTGTGAGAGCTGTGATATTATCGACTTCAAATCGGCCGCCTCCTCCAGGTCTGGAATTGTCTCGGCCGGACCACTGCTGGTTTTGAGCCATGCTGTCGATCAAGTTCATTGCTTCTCGAGGTTCTCTTTCCATCAAGGCTCCACCTGCAACAGCATCAACAGATGTGCGAGTACTCTCTGTCAAACCATCATAAAAAGTCTGAATCAATAACCAGTCAGGTATACCATGATGGGGACAAGAATACTGTAACTCCCTAAACCTTTCCCAAGCCTCGTTTAGGGGTTCATCAGACCTTTGCCTAAAACTGGTTAGTTGGGTTCTTACCTTAGCAGTTCGTTTATGGGGAAAAATCTGGTCAAAAACATATTGGACAGTTCATTCCAATTGTTTATGGAATCCCTTGGTAATGACCCTAACCATTTCTTTGCCTTGTCCCTAAGTGTGAAAGGAAACAATGCAAGTCTAATATAATCAGATGTTGCCCCATTGGTCTTAATGGTGGTGCAACATTCAAGAAAAGTTTGGAGATGGGCATGTGGATCCTCGTGATCCAAGCCATGAAAGGTGTTCTGTTGAATAATGTTGATAACTCCCGGATTGAAGTTCGGTTGTTGCCCCCCTACTCTTGGAAGCCTGATTGCACCTCTCACATCCCCAGATCTCGGTACATTGAACTCCTTCAGAGTTCTCGGGACAAAGTCAGCTCCGTCATCATCAGAGTCGCCATGTGGCTCCTCATCTCTTTCCTCTCCATTCTGACTCATGTTTCTGTCTGGCTCAGAGTGCACGGACCGTGTCTCTTCTGTACGGGCCGTGTCAGGTGGTGGCTGTGCAGGAATAGTGGTTCCTGGGAGGGCTGTACGGGCCGTGTCAGAATCTGTCCGCCCCGTGTCAGGTAGTGGCCCTCTGCTCCTCAGCCGGTAATCTCCTAAAGGAGGTGGATTGTTAGCCAGCGTATCCCTGAAAGAGAGAAAAGAAAACAAAAGAAAAGAAAAGATACAAATTAAAATCTAGATTAATTAAAATAAATAAAAATCCAGAAAATAAATGATGCCGTCCCCGGCAACGGCGCCAAAAACTTGTTACACCAAAAAGGTATAGTACAAAGTTTCGGTACAGCAAGCTGTACCTTTTAACCTTTAATACACTTCTGGTTCAGACTGCAAGTATACAATCCTACCGCGTAGTATATCGTCGGGTATCGATCACAGGGACGGTTCAAATGTTATCCGGACTCTACTCAGATTAATTAAAAACTAGAAGTTGGAAAAGGTTGATTTTGGTTGTTTATGTTTCCTACAGATTTAAGACAACAATAAAGTGCAAGAAAGAAGATTAAACTGGTTTTAATCGATAAATAAAAGCGTTCCCAGGGTTAAGACTTCATCTCAGTTTTGCCCTCTGGCTGTCCTGTCCGGGCCGTGTCATTTCCTACACGGGCCGTATCAGTTTACACGGGCCGTGTCATTTTGCTACACGGTCCGTGTCAGCCTCGGGTTAATGCAGCAGCTACTGTTTCTTTGTATCGTTCCTTTGTGTAGGGTTCTACTGACCGGACCTAATGTTTCTGGACCTCAACTGTCGTTTGTTGGTTCATCAACTTGGTACGGAAACTGCAATATATGCCCTCGTCGGGTTCTAGACCTCAACTTTCGTGTATTGGTCCCTACTACCTAGTTGCTTGATTGGTATACTAAAGGTAACTCCTATCCGTCGATAGAGAGTAATTTTCGCCTTTCGGTTACTACTTGGTTTCACCTTTCGGGTCACAAATCCTACCTCATGTACTTAGTTTGGTTGAGAGACGTTAAAGGGCTATAATGCCTTCTAGATGTGGCCATTCATCTAGTGGCAAACCAATATAAGTCAAACACTTCAATCTAAGCAATTAAAATACTACTCAATCAATCAAACACAAATTTCAATACAAAGATTCAATAACTAGCATGCAAGACAAAACATTCGATTACATCAAAACCCTAGAAACAAAGTAAATTACTCACTCATAGTTCTAAAACAGCAAATACAAATAAAGATAGAGTTGATCATGACAAAACCCAAAGTGCAAAGAAGATCAATCGAAAACTCGCGTATTTCGCTTCTCAAATTCGCCTCCAAGCTTAGCCGCCAAAGATGAACCCTAGAATCTGCTCTCCTGTTCCAGAATGACCTTTCCTGGAGAGAAATCCCGATTATATGCTCATTTGGTCGACCTTCCATCAATAGCCTACTTTCCAGATTTCTGGATCTGTTTCCGGATTTGCTTGACACGGGCCGTGTCAATCTTGTCCGGCCCGTGTGACTTGTGTTCCTTCAGTGGTCGAGTCAGCAGTTGTATGTGGTCGGATCAGCGGTCGAGTCGAGGTTGACACGGCCCGTGTAGAATGTGACACGGCCCGTGTAGAGACTTCTTGATTCCATATTTTCTCCTTGATTTCACCCGAATCCTGCAAAATAAGAATAAACTTGCAGCAGTACCACATTCTAAAGATATTCAATGAAATACAACTGAATTAATGATTTAAAACACAAGTTTGGTACAATTTGAAGGTCGAAATATAGATAAGTTTGCGAGATATCAACATCACCATTCCATTCACCGAGGCATTGACTCAAATGCCATCTTATGCCAAGTTTCTCAAGGACATCCTCTCTAACAAGCGAAGTTTGGGGGGACACGAGGCGGTGAGATTAACAGAACAGTGCAGTGCCATTTTCAGAAATGAGCTCCCGCCTAAGCTGGAAGATCCCGGCAAATTCTCTATTCCTTGCACAATCGGGAAAGCCACGATCAAGAAAGCCCTATGTGACTTGGGTGCCAGCGTGAGTCTCATGCCACGCACAATCTTCGATCGCATGGGGGTAGGTGAGTTCAAACCTACGCGAATGACTCTGCAACTGGCAGACTCTTCTGTGAGGCAACCACTCGGTATAGTGGAAGATGTGCCAGTTCGAGTTGGCAAGTTCTATGTGCCCGTCGATTTTGTGGTTATGGAGATGAAAGAGGACAAGGAAGTACCAATCATACTTGGACAGCCTTTCCTCAGAACAGCAGGAGCACTAATTGATGTGAAGGAAGGGACTCTGACCTTGCGGATTGGGGATGAAAAGGTCCAGTTTGATCTCAACCAAGCCATGAAGTATCCATCTGAGCCGGCAACATGCTGCGCGGTCGACATGGTTGATCAATTGGCCAAGGAGCAACTCCGGGAGCAATACGTTAATTCTTTCAAAAATTACCCTGATTATTTATCCGAATTGCAGGAGAAGAAAGATGCTCAAGGGAAGGTGTGTGCGGCAGACTCATTTACAACTGGCCCAGTGGAACCAGCACACGGACCGGATACACCACACACGGTCCGTGCACACCCATCCGAGAAGACTCCACACGGATCGTGCAAAGAGCACACGGCCCCTGCACAAGCTTGGCCAGAGCAGGCCAAACAGGAATTGAAGGTTCTCACTGCCAACCTCGACCCGGATCGCACCTCTACACTCTGGGAGGATCTCAAGGCTCAGCAATCTGTGATCGGGGACTTGATCGAGAGGCTGACAGGTTCAGCCATCAATTTTTGGCCTTCAAAGTTCAGCAAGGCACACGGACCGCACTCCAACTCACACGGTCCGTGCACAATTCCTCCAGACTACTGATCAGGTGTGTTTTCTTTTCCTCAGGTTATATTTTCTATCTATCTGTCTTGAAGCATTGAGGACAATGCTCAGATTAAGCTTGGGGGGGAGAACTTTGTATCTTAGGTTGTGTATTTAGGTCATTTTTAAAAAAATTACCTTTTTTTTTAGATCATGTTTACTTTTTCTTACACTTTTAGGTGATAAATTTGTGTGATTACTAGAGTTTAGGGACTCATGCGGAAAAAAATTTGTTGTAATTTGGATGAACTTGATAAACTTGAAATAACCCCATATTTGATAAAAGAATTGCATAGGATGGGATGTTTTGAGATTTAAAAAAAAAAATGAAAGTTGAATTGTATTGAGAAAGCCTTTTGAAACCGAATTGTGCCTTTTAAATAGGGAAATGGGGATTTTAAATAAAGAAATATTGGGATATCCATTGGTATGAATGAATACCATTGGATGTGTGAATTCATGGTGTATGCGAAAAATAGAAAAATAAAAAAAGTGATGAAATAAACGAAAAGATGGAGAACATAAGAGTACTGGCAATAAGTCCTATTGGGCGCCTTTGAGCTCATCTCCCAAACTTAGAAAAGAAAAGAACTTTTGCATATATCAACACACGAAGTCCGCAACTTTCTAACCTAAGCTTGTTCCAAGCTTGGGGGGCGAAAAAGGAAAAATTACCACAAATGAGGGCATAATTTCGGTAAAAGAATGAGATATCGATGAATTCAAATGATTTATTTTTTTGCGAATAATAAGGCATTTTGGAGTATGAGGTTTGATTAATCAAATTGTGGGGTGAATCAAAATTGATCAAGAGAAGTCCAAATGCCATCCAAGAAGATTATCCGGGTTTTTAACAATAGCAAGGTCATGTAAATTTGTCGCATTTAGGAATTTTGCATTTAGGTAAGTCCGAAGACTGGCCCGATGCCTAGGTTGGGATTTTTGCTTGAGGACAAGCAAGATTTCAGCTTGGGGGGATTTGATGTCCCGCTATTTTGTCCATATTCCGACCGTACTTTGTATGAAAACCTGTGCCTAAAACTCTAAAGTCGTGTCTATTTCATTGAATATCTGTAAGATGTGGTATTGCTGCGCTTTTATTTCTTATTTTGCAGGAAACAGGCGAAACAGAGGAAGAATCTGGATTCTGAAGGTTTACACACGGACCGTGCACCATCTGCATGCAGTCCGTACACCCTCTGCCCGGCCACGAACTGACCACAGACGACCAGACACAGACATGTATATGATGTTGAAATTTCTGCACCTGAACTTAAAACAGTCATAACTTTTGACTCGTAACTCCTTTTTGAGTGTATGACCACTTTTCGGAAAGCTTGCGAGAAGATCTACAATCTGACCAAAGGACACAGGCACACGGTCCGTGCACCCTTGCATACGGACCGTGCATGGCATTTCTGGAAACATAATCCAAAGATGGAAATTGGTGCCAGCTGGGGAAGGTCGCAAATTGGGCCATGAAAGTGCCTCTCTGTCCGACAGAGAGGTCATTCTGGATCTGAGAACGAACCCTAAGGAAGAGAAGTGGTGGCTAGGCTTGGAGAAGAAGAAAACAGAGAAAATCGAGAGATTTGCGACGTCTCTTCTTGATTCTTCGAGTTTTGTCATGAACTTCTTGTTTATCTCTTGTTTTATTTTCTGTTTTTCTATGTTAGGCTAAACTCTTTAGTTTCTAGGGTTATGATGTAGTCGAACGCTTTGTTTTACTTGCTAGTTATTGGAATTTGTATTGAATTTTGTGCTTGTTTGTTGTGTAGCATTTTATTGCTTAGATTGAACTTGTTTGAATTGATTAGTTTATCGTTAGATGCATGGCCACATCTAGATGGTATTTCAAGGCTTTGATATTCATTCGACCAAACTAAATATTTGAGATAGGTTTGTGAACCGAGAGGTGAAACCAAGCGGTAGCCGAAAGGCGAAGTTTTCCTCGTATCAAGATATCGAGGTTATCTTTAGTAAACCAACAAATAACTTAGGATAATTAAACCAATAAACGAGAGTTGAAGTTTAAGAACCCTAAGAAGGTATAAATTGAGTTTCGTACCAAGTAATTAAGCCAATAAACGAGAGTTGAGGAGTATTGACTTAGGTACGACCAAATTAACCTTGCACAAGAAATCAATACAGAAACCAGTAGCTGCTGTATCAACTCGAGGACCACACGGACCGTGTATGAAAGTACACAGCCCGTGCACATTACACACGGCTCGTGCATGAGAGTGCACGGACCGGGCACTTCAGGCAAAGCTGAGACGAAGTCTAAAACCCTAGGAACCCCTTTTTATTCATATAAAACCAAATCAAAAATTTACTTTGCTATTTTAAGTACTGTCATTGAACTTTAGGACTTTAAACAAACCAAAACCAACCTTTTGCAGACTTCTAGAGTTTTTATATAATCTAAGTAGAATCCAATTTGTTTCAACCGTCCTGTGGATCGATACCTAGATATACTACTCGATAGGGTTGTACACTTGCAATCCGACTCGAGACCTGTACTAAAGGTTAAAAGGTATAGCTTGCTATACCGAAACTTTGTGCATACGTTTCCGTGTGAACATCTGTGTTCCTCGCGTGTGTAAAGAGGTGATCGCGTCTGTGGTCGCGTCAGGGTTTGATGCGGCCTGCTTTGGATGTGACGCGGCCCGCATGTAAGGTCTCAGAACTTGCAATCTTCCCTGATTTCGCTGTTTTCTGCAAAGTAAGAATAAAAATGTAGCAATACCACATTCTATGGATATTCAATGTAAAAGACACGATTTGGTGGTTTAAAACACAAATTTTGGTACATGAATTGGTCGAATTTATAGGTCAAATATCGAGACATCAGTAGTCTTGGAAGTTGAAACTACTTAATAAATGTCATGATTTTTGGTTCTCTGATCCTGATCTATGTAAACATATTAATGCATTGACATCTAGAAACAAGAAATTTATACACCGTGTCCATTTATAATATTTGTCGATTAATCTCTCTCCTTCAAAGCTCAAACGTTAGTCTCTCTTCAGAAAAAATGAAAATGGCGTGAACTTCTTCTCTGAAAAAAAAACACGGCTTGGAACTTTTTGACACGGCTTAACTCGGATGACTCGGACCAAAACTCTGCTGAGTCGGCCAAAACTCAGTCTCACTCAGCTTAACTCGGTCTGACTCAGCCTGAAAATTGACTAACTCGGTTGAGTCAAGCACTATTCAACCGAGTTTTGCTGAAAAACTCACACGGGCGTGAGACTCGAGTGAAACTCGGAACGGACACCACCGAGTCCGAGTTGACTCGACCGAGTTGACTCAGAATTGGCCGAGTTTCCAAACCATGCTAATTGATCACCCAAAAGTGAGCGATGTTATCTTTTAAAATTTATAAACTCGTAAATGCTATCAGTTCGGATCGCAAGTGCACAATCCTATCGAGTAGTATAATGGAGGTCGATCCACAGAGAATATTGGTTTAGAGTCTTGAGCGAACAAATCATAACCTTTCGAAAGGCTAGACAAAATCTGAAAATTTGAGAGTTGAAGTTTTGATCAATGTAAATTTGGCAATAATTAAAAGTAATTAAAATAAAGATAGATATGAGAATTTCTAGGATTTCGACACACCATTGCTACTCGATCTCTTTAATATTCTACTTCTGTCGGATCTGATTTCCTATTGTTGTTTATGGAAGACACTACAAAGGACACTGCGAGTTACTTACGCAAATGACGGGACTTCCATCGAGATACTACAAAGGACACTGCGAGTTACCATACGCAAATGACAGATCTCTAAATACACAAGTTACTACATAGGACACTGCGAGTTACTTACATAAATGACAGAACTTGGTTCGTGTTTTGTTGTTCCGATTTATGGTTTTCCCGCTAAGGTTTTCTTGACATAAATCTAATGGCTCCCAACGAGGCTGACTCGTCCATCATAGTTTCTCTTACCATTAAAGTACTGTCACTACCCTAATGGATTAAACTAGATCATCGAAATCAGGTAAGGGAGAATAAATCACAAAATCATTTCAATCAACAACAAGAAATCATAATCAGTAGAAAATATATATATCAAAGCATCATGAGTAACAAGGTTTACTGCCTAGCCCCAAAGAAAAGAACTTAGCCGCGGAACGGCATGGTTACAACACTCATCTCTTTCTCACTTAATCAAATTTAACCAAAATTACAAAGATGCCTTCTTCTTCTATCAAGAGTGCTTATATAGGAGTGAGGGGACACCTGGAGATGAGTGGAAGCCAAGAAATCTGATCTGGATACAGCTGGAGCAGTTATTCCCTAAAGGGCGCCTTGGTTACAGACTGTACTGGCTGGTACGGTCCGTATCCAGACCATGTCGCTGAGGGATTTTTATGCATATTGCGCTATCTTCTGGTCCATATCCGGCTAGGTCCGTATCAGTCAGTACGGGCTGTAACAGAGACTTAGTCGATGAGCGTCGCTTATCCGATTGACCTGATTCTTGCTCTGTTTGATGTGAAATAGTCCCAAAATATGTTTCCTGCGATAAAACATAAAGAATGGTGACAGTAGCCTTTTCTCTAATTAATTAAACATAAGTGTGAGATAATATGCAAAACCTAAGCCAAAACCCCACGTAATTCATCATCATTTTGACTCTGATCATGCCTCCCAACTTGAATTGTTACATGTCCTCAAGCAACGACATCCTAGCTAGTCAAAGGTCCAGTCTAAGTTAAATTATACAATCTCAAGGACTTGCTTTAAATTAAACTAGAACTTGGGCTTGGTACAATTGACATGACATTAAAAATTTAGAACTTCAAAAATATTCATGACCTCCCCCTTGAACAATTTATTCACCCTATGATTGACCTCATTATGCATTCCGTAGAAAAAAAATATTATCGAACAATTCACTTCACAAATATCCCTAAATTTGAGAGTATTAATTTCTCTTTTGATTATAAACGGATCCCTTCCAATCAATAGAAATTCTAATGATATGAATTTTGATTTTTCTTCCTAATTGATTGGAGCAAAGTATGATAACTAAGTGTGTTGGTACTTGTGACGATTTTTGAAAAATTAAATATGCACAAAATTAAAGTTTGGGAGATTTTTGTCGAGCCTATTGGTAACCAGTCTTGCGTAGGCACCCTTACTCTTTTTTCTATCCTCCATCTTTTATTCTATATTTTTTTTCTTTTTCTGAATTTTTATTTTTTTGGATTTTTCTCATTTCTGATTTTTTTTGTATTTTTTTCTATTTTTCTGAAAATTAAAGATTTGTACAAGTAAATATTTGTGTGTCACAAGTACCTTGATTACACACAATTCCATGTATTTATTCATACAAGGAATTATTGTATAGTTTCGCTAGAGGTCTATCTATAATAAATGGGTATTCTAGAATACTTTCAAACTTAAGAGACTTTGCAAAAATAAAGTACTTCAACAATAAAAATTTTAAGGTCTGCGGTTTTGGACAACATTCATGGTTAGTAATTAATTATTCACTTTGAGGTCACTAATTACTTTAAAAATTCTGAATTTTTTGTATATGGTCAATTGTCTAAACCCTAGCCTAACTTAATTGAAAATGATTCCTTATTCGATTAACCTACTCCTACGGAAATTAAAATGCAAGCTAGCTAAAAAGCTCAACCAATCATTCTAGGATTTTCGGTAAAGCCTCCAACCCTAGTCAAAAATTGAGTAAAACTACTAGCATCTAAAAGAAAATAAAAATGCAAAAAATTTAAGGATACATGGTCAATTTACCTTCTACCCCCGAATAAAATTGAGCATTGTCTCCAATGCTCGAGAGATAAAAATAAATGAAGTATAAAGTAAAAAGACCGAGAGAGAAATACAACTCACTACACCTCAATCCTGAGGTGGTGGAGGTGGTGGTGGATGATGGATTTCCTCAAAAAATGATGGGTCAAAGAGTCCGTGAGGTGGTGGCTGGTACTGGAATCAGGAGTCGAGGGCAAACTAATAGTACTGTTGGTTAAGGTAGTGCGCTTGCTGGATCTCGCGCCTACCCTCGTCAACGCTTCTCCTGATCCCCTCCATGTTGTTGCGGACTTGACAGTACACGATAAAAACGGTCATAAATTCATTAGACGTGGGAAAGAGACGTGCCATCTGAAAGCAGGAATGAAATCGGCTGTGAAAACAGGAACATGTTTTTCCTCTTTCAACCTTTAATTTTCATTGAGATTTATGCATAAAATTTTTTTAATAGTTGGATGAGAAAAATAGGTTCTTGTTTTTCCAAAAAAATAATAGCAGATTTGTATTCATCAGAAAGCATCATGCTTGATACATATTTGGATTGTTTTAAAAAAAAAAAATAGGGCAGCACATTTATGGGATCTATATGTGACAAAATCAATTGGTGTTCTTGTCTACGCGTTTTTCAAATAAAACTTAGTAAGTAGCTTATTGCGTAAAAGGGGATTATTATTTCCCCCATCCAACAACTCTTTAGTCCCTTTCTTTTCTTGTTTAGTACACATGAGCAGCTGGCTGCAGATGTGCGATGTGAACTCGACTGAATCAAACTGAATTAACCTAATGAATTAAGTAGACCTCGAGATCTGCCATTGGTTTCACTAATTAATTAAATACAAATGAGCATGCAGTTGGCAGTGCTCGATGAATTATAAAATAGATTATATCAAGTGATCCACTGAGTTCATTATTATACAAATGAATGCACCACGGAATCGGACCTGCCTCGAGTAGGCAGTAGAAATTCTACTGTAGAATGATTCCCACCATGTGAATGCTTGGTTTCTTCCATAAAGACTGAGAAGTTTACATCGTTTTCTGCGCACCACGCGTGCTGTATGGCATACGGATGCATGGGTTTTGATGAAGTTTTTTTGAAAATTAATGTAACATGAATTTAAAACTATCGAACGGTCCTGAGCTTCGTAACGTATTACACCCACTCTTTCAATTTCATATCACAAAATTATGAGATCTTCTAGTTTATATTGAATAGTTTATATATTCAATAAATTGTGAAGAGGTAAAAAAAATGCTTGCTTAATTTTATTTTTGTGAGAACAAATGATTTATTTTTCTATCTCTGATGCATATACAGTGATATTTTGACATATATTTGTATATGTGTCAAAAGTAAGAAAGTAAATTGTTGCTCTCAAAACCAACTAATTAAAACACTATATATTTCGCTTACTACATATTTTTTTTATTTTTAATAAAGGGTAAATGGATTTTAATAGACAAGTTAATTAATTGAATAAATATGTGAGATTTTTTTATTTAGTTTAGAAGGGTAAGTATAATATAATGAATTTTAGAGGGAGTTATACGTATATATATTCATGGTTTTTTAGGGGTATACATGAATATCTTAAATTACAAACCCAGCTAGATTTTGTCTTCGCATAAACGAAATTGTAATAAAGTAAATATCATTCTAATTTACGAAATTTGTTAGTTACCACCTTAATAATTCAAAATTAATTAAACATCACCCATACTGTCACAATTCAAAACTTGCCACCCACACTAGCTGGATCTGCGCATCAATACAGACTCGTGCACCAACATGGAAAGTGCACCATATCTGTGCGCGAACTGGGGAAGAGCACCAAGTGGTGCTCAGACTGAAAAAGAGCACTAAGTGGTGCTCAAAACAAAATCTATCAAAACAAAAGTTGTTGAAAAAAAAGATCTCGTGCTCTTTCCTAGTCTGAGCACCACTTGGTGTTCTTTTCCAGTCTGCACACGGATGTGGTGCTCTTTCCCAGCTGGCACACGTGCCTGTATTTGTGCGCAAACTCAGTTAGCGTGGGTGGTAGTTTTTTTTTTTTTTTTTTAAGATAATTATTTAATTTTGATTTATTGAGTGGTAACTACAAAAGTTTCGGCCTAATTTATTGCACTCGATAGCTCTTAAATCATTAATGTTGTATCGTGCATCAAAGTAATTAATCTGTTTGATGTCCCCACAAATCGTACGTGGACTTCAAATCTATTGGGTTTTTAGAAAAATATATATTCGACGTAAGACATGTTTTGGGATGAGCTTAATTAACCAACGACCAAACAAAATTAAATGATAAAATATTCTTTTATTATATTCACCCACAAGCTGGCAATATTTTTTGTTTTTTATATATTCATATATCTAGCTTTTCAACTTAGAAATATATCACAGTTAAATATCAAATCTTTAATGAATTTCTATGTATAACCGGTTTATGGAAATGCAGCATTTCAGTGACTAAAACCGTTTTAAGAAGCCGGTACCCAAAAAAAAAAAAAAACTCAACCTCAGTTCTCACATTTTATAACAAAGTTTGAAAAGCATGTGAATCACATTTATGCACTAGCACCCCCTAGAGTTTTGTATATTACAAAAACTTGATAGCAAGAGCAATATCATTCAAAGGCATATCCCTGGTATCACCTTCTGTACCGTCCTGGGCCAGCACAGACTTCTACACCTCCGGCTCAAAGAAGCCATTGCCATCCTTGTCCAAGTAGGAGAAGGCACAACCTCTGAACAATTACCATCTGATTAAGTGATTTTTACTGATTGGTAAGGATATGAGTTATGCGCTAAATATAAGCATCTTAACATGATTCATGCATAGCACCGCATGTTTCATCAGAAGTATATTTCTTGGCCAAGTTTCCAATCAATAATATTAGCAAGCTCCAGTTTAAGCCATCAATAGCTGTTGTGACTCAACCAATGTGAATCAAGGGAAACAGATTAACAAAAATAATGCAAACATGCTGATTTCCCTTATATACATTTTGGATTTTTGAAGTCTTCTAAATTTTAGGTTTAGGGGAACTTAGGTGGTGGTTAATTTCTTTTCCACTCTTTACTGTCATGTCAAACTTTTGAAATGGATTTTAATATTATAATTATTTTTTGTGAATCTCGAGAAAAGGGGGAAGATAAAGGTAATCCCTAGCTCTCCCTGCTCTCTTATCGTGTTGTTAAGAAATTACATATATTTCTCGTTTAGTATAGGGTTTTTCTTTATTTTTCTATAAATTTCATGCAAAAATTTACTTTTCAAATTTATAGGAATCGTCCTTTCTTAGCGAATGGAGGTGAACAATGTATTATATAAGTTCTAAGTTTTTTTTTTTTTCAAGCCAACTCATTATCCTTTAAACATTATAAATTTGGGAGTATGCATGTGAAAGAATATAAAAAAAATAGGAAGAGAAACCAAAGGTTTCCCCCAGTTATGGCCTTTCCCAGTAATGCAGCATGTTACTGGTCAGAAGTTATAAATTAAATAAATATAACACATTATTGACCTTCAGACCCACTATAAAATATTCCCCATGATACAACATGTGGTAAGTTCAATATATATAGCCCGTTATTGATTTTCATACATCACAATAAATCATTCCCCCAAAAAAATCTAGCTATCCTACTTTGTGATATATCAGTAAGAGCAATTCAAGCTAAGCGTGATAGCAATGGCCATTCCATCCTCCCAAAGTATAAGATCTGAAAGTGAAATGGTGCCCGAATTACGTCCAGTTATGCCTGTTGATCTTTTCAGAGCAGTAATGAAAGGCGACAGAAATGTGTTGATACAACGTCTTGGACTACAGCTGGAAGAACAAAAAGAAATCCAGGTAATATTTCAGAAACTATTTCTTGCTTATATAGTTTCCGTAATCTACCTACCTAAACAAGAATGCACACAGGGAAACACATGTTATTAATTGGCACCGTGAAGTAGCACTAAAACATATTATATTTAGTTTTTATTTTATTTTATTTACATTATTATTCTTATTAATTGTCGTCGTTGTTGTTATCATTATTATGATTTTTATTATCATTAACGTTGTTGTTCTTCTTATTGTTATTATAATTTTTATCAGAATTTTTCTAGTGTTTATCTAAATATAATACATATTTTCTTAACATTCGTCTGATTACTAAAGTTTTAACTAAACTACATTTTTTTCAACAATATATTTCTTAGTGGTTTTTAATTACCCACTAAACCTAAAAAAATATAGATATTTAATATTTTTTTCTTTATCATTCTGAAGAAGGTAACTTTTAATTGGGTAACTTCTATTAAATTGTGATAGAAAATGTTTCTTATATAAAAGATAGGCAATTTGAAACTATTATTAGATATTTCTTTTCACTTTATAAGCACCTAGTATTATTCTACATTTAAAATTAACTTGAGCACACTTAAGTTACTCTTTTTTTGTTAAAAGTGGAAAATAAACCCATTAATTTCATGGAAACCAAATTGTTCATATTAGATACCAAACCATGCACTGACATACCTAATACATATTACAACTACTAAGAACATTTAAAAAGTACCTATACAAGTAAAAGTCCCATCACAAATTTAGACAGAACAATTTTTAACCAAACGAACAACCTACCCTAAGTTGTTGAGAAAACGTAGAATTTTTATCAACTTTAATCTTCAGCCTAATCTAGTTCATACCCAAGCATTTGCATTGTTTCCTCTTCCATCTCTATTTTATTGGTTAGTACCAGTGCTCACAGCTCCTTCACATCATACGACAAGATGAGAGTGAGTTTAAAAAATAAATCATCCCCTTAAATTTTACACAAAAATAAATGTCAATATAAATATTTTTCTTTTTGAGTAAAGATTGGAGGTCAAGCCACCCAACTATTTAATACTCTTGTTATTACAACAAATGATTTCCCCCATCCGGGTTTCAAACCCATGACCTCTCACATAGAGGTCATGTGCCTTTACCACTAGACCAAAGACTAGTTCTTATCAATATAAATATTTTAGAACGTATATATAGCTCTTAATGGTTTAACTGAAGCCCCTAAAAATGTTATGTACGTTCTACCAAATATATAAGCCACCCTCTTTTAGAAAGATTAACCTAGTTGTTATTCTATTATTTTAAATAGCTACGGAATTTTTTTTAATTTTGAGGGATATTTTAGATTTTCAAATACAACCAAATTCCTCGTTAGAAATTTCACCATAGTCTAACCAAGCATGAAAAGAATGGACTGGAAAGTTGCCATGAGATAACCATCTCAATTTGATCATATCTTCCTCTTTATTATTAAGAATGAAAGAATGAAATTGTACGTCATTCTGTTGAAAACTTCAACAGCTGAAATATCAGATTAATTTACTAACAATAATCAAATGGTAATGGGATAAACACATTTTAAAACACATTCTCCTACCCATTTTATCAGACTGAAAGAGTTTAGATCTATCATTGCCTAATTTAAACCTATATTAATTTTCTTCTTATCTTAATGGCTTAACTGAAGCCATTTTATCTGACACCAATGAATAGTATCAGCTGGTACATTTATTGCCAAACCCTGTTATGAATGACCCAATTTTGGAGTTGTTCAGGTTCCGACAGTGGATGTTAGCAGCAATGAAAGGCAACGGAGATGTTCTAATACAATGTCTTGGGCCGCCTAAAGAACGAAAAGAAGTCAAGGCAAATATTTGAGAAAACAATTTCTTGGCTAAATAATGTCCATAATTTATATGAGATAATACTAAAAGACAATATATTTAAATTATTTCCATTTATTTTACATATTTGTTATGATTAATTATCGGAATTATTGATCGAATCAACATGGTCTTCATCCATCAGCCATTATAATAATCAATTGTTAAAATTATTATTTTACTATTGTTTTTTGTAGTAGTGATATTAATGTGTTGTTGTTGTTATTATTATGATCATCATCATCATTGTGAACCACTACTATCATCAACACCTCCACCACTGCTGTTATTGCTAATATTATTACATTTACATATTGTTATTGTTGTTTGTTGTTGTTGTTGTTGTTATTATTTGTGTGAGGAATTAACACATATTCAGATAAGCAAGTTATTTTGAATCTTGTTCAGCATTGGGATGGGTGAATACTAATTTCGTTGATTTGTTATTCCAATCAAAATTTCAATAACCGGCTATTCTAAAAAACTAGATTAACACTAACCTCACTAATCCCGATCATGATGCATGGAACATACTCTTTTAAGTCCATTCCATAACTAAGAGAGGAGAAAGTTTGCATTTCTTGCTTCTTGTGCAATTGTGCACTCCATTCTTAAAACTTTATGGTTGATCATTTCCTTGTGTTTTGGGATTTTATTGGAGTTATTGTTAAAACTTTTGGTGAATATATAGAACTTTTCGGAATGGGTACAAGATAAGTAATGGATTGGTGGTGATATTAGATAGTCATAAATATATATATATAGTGTTAAATGGTTTTAACGCTCCTAATTAAGCTGAGTAACCGTCAAGCTGATCATGACAGCTTTGGAAGTATCCCTATCTAATAGGAATGTCATTCCCCAGCCTAATTTCAAAAACTATTGCTTGCTTATATAGTGTCTGTAATCTACCTACCTGAACAAGGATGAACAGGCAAACAGTACATGTTGGCGCCGTGAAGTAATACTAAAAATTAAAACTTAAATTTTGTTTTCATTTTATTAATTCCTATTATTATATATTGTTATTATTTTTATCAGAATTTTTATAGTGTGCATCTTGTTGGGATAATAATAAAACATATTACATTTAGCTTTCATTTTATTAATTCCTATTATTATTGTTATGATTTTTATCAGAATTTTAACGTACTAATAATGCTAGGGATAATTAATTCGTGATAAGTTTAATACTAAATATGTTTACTTGTTTGGTAGAGTTTGAATTAGTATATATGTGAAGGGGAGATACAAGTTTGTTCAGGGGCCGACCCATGATTTGAATATGAGGATGGGGGATGGAGGGAGGGAGGAGGGCAAAACATTATTTTCTGTTAAAAAAAAAAAACTGTACATGGATTCCTCAATTTTTCTTTGGACACATTCTTTTAATAATGTTGCTCCGCTCATATTAATTTTTCTTTGTTTAATGTTAATTTCTTCCATTTTGACCTTTCCAAGAGTTTTTTTTTTTAATGCTGATAATTCGGAAGCCGAAGCAGAGTATATGGAAATGAAAAGGCGGTCTACTAGATTAATAGATTTGATTTCAAAACTTAATTTACACATCAGCCCTTTTAAGTTTATTATATTAAATAGGGGGCTAAAACATATAAAAAGATATATAGTTAATGTTCAACATACTTGATAAAAAGAAATCGAATATATATAGCCCAATACTTGTACTAATCAAGAATCTGTTGTAATAATATATACTTCGCAAATCTAATTTATAAATAAATATTTTGACAAAAATAGTATTTTCAACACTAATGACTACTAATGCAGATATATGTCCAAAAATCATGATTTTTAGTTCTGTATAAATTCACGATGCCAGGCATGAAAGTTTTCATTTTATGATATTGGGTGCTGTTTATCTGTCAAATTCATTCATGTTGCACATAAAATTACTCAAATTTCATAACACAAAAATATACACGTTCTTACAAAATAAAGCTTCTAAACACTGATTGTAGCTAACATAACCCACCCAGAATACTGATTTTAGATAATCTTAAATAGAGTGCTAAACGGTTTCTTAAATAGAGTGCTAAACGGTTTTAATGCTCCCAAGCAGAGTTATTGTCAAGTGTATCATAACAGCTTTGAATGTATCCCTGTTTAATTAGAATATTCCCCGGCCTAATTAATTATCGAGCAAAATATCTGAGAGATGTGTCATAAATTACCTTCTCTCTATCTTATCTTCCCAATCTATAAAAGATGATATATTTCAAATAAGTCCAATTTTGATGCGTTCATGAAATTTTACATTGTCTAATCAGGTGACAATAGAGGCCTCTCCTTCTGCCCCCGAAGAAGTAAACACAAAAAACCAGACAATCCAATCCGAGTTTCAAAGTGCAACGCGTTCTGGAGACACAATTCTTCACCTACTTATTACTAAGGAGCATAACGAGCTAGCTTTGAAGGTGTTTCAAAGAGATATGTCCCTGTTGAAAGCACGGAACTACATGTTAGAGACACCTCTATACTGTGCTGCGAAGGTCGGTAATGAGAAGGTCATCCACAACCTCATTCAAAGTGATCGTGTGGTCGTAAAAGATGCTCTCGAAGAAAGAAAGAAAAATGGAGACACAACTTTTCATGTTGCTGCACAACACGGTCATAGAGATATCGGCCGCTTGCTAATGAACTTGGATCCAGAATTGGCATACAAAGTCAATGACGAAATGAAATCTCCATTCTACATGGCTATAATCAAAGGGCATACTAGGATGGTACAGACCATGTTAGAAGTTGACCCTAATCTGGCATGCACTCCATTTTCAGATGGAATGTTTCCTGTTCATGTAGCCGCATGCAACGGATACCATTACATTGTAAATGTATTCATTAAAGACTACCCTGATGATGCCGAGTTTCAGGATTCTCGTGGAAGAAATCTTTTTCATATTGCTGCTGAAGAGAATTGTGTACTTATTTTTTCAGGTCTATTTGAAGACGCCAGTTTTAAAGAAATGCGAGAAAAAATGATTACTGCAACGAATTATGAAGGAGATACACCATTTCACATTGCAGCAAGGATGGGACACACGTCAATTATGAGAACTATTTGGGAACACTATCAAGTTGCAGAAACAGTCCCGAACAGAAAAGGCTGGACACCATTCAAACTTTCCACCCATGAAGTAGTAAGAACTAATGAGGTATGCCTAAATTAAAGAAAACATCATAAAACTATTTCCTGTTAATTTGTTTTAACTTGTGGATTCCTACCAACTACGTACTGAACTACGAAGCTCGCAAAACACACACTAGCTAATTGGGTAATCAGGTCATACATAATATATTCAGTGTCAACACCATTGCATGCGACTTAATGGTCATATAGGTAAAATCTACATATACTTTTGATCTGAGGTATAATGAACAATTGATATTTTCGGATAAATTTGTCTGAGAATTATTATGCTGCCAATGTTACTACCACCCAAATATGTATTTTAATCTAGTACACCATTTTTAACTAAAAATTATTTGAATTGATATAAACCGTTTGATTAACCATGGCCAAAACAAAAATGACTTTACTGATAAAAAAACCTATTCGATTTAATTGTGATAATTGAGACCTGGCTAGCTACACTAGAGCGAAATGTACTAGTCCAATCTATGTGTTCTTTACTATTTCTGAAGATTAAAAATTATTATTTTAATGCCTGCACCCATAAACTTAGTTATATGTTCTTTACATTCCTTCTATAATTTTAGTTACTATATATATGGATCTTCTAAAGTTTGTCAGTGTATATTAATATTGGAGGATGACCCAATACCACAAATATATATATTTTCCGTTTGCACTTTTTCTAATATTAGAATTTGCAAATATGAACTTTATACTTATACTGTTGCCTCTTCCAGAATATTGATGATGATGATATTACCAAGTACATTAAGAAAGAAGGTGATAAATTTACTCCAAGGTGGTTTGACGAGGTAATGGAATCATCATTGGAAAATAAATGGGAGAGAACTCAAGTTATCGGACTAGGCTCCGTACTTATTACAACCGTAGCATTTGCTGCCGCTTTCACAATCCCCGGAGGTTATAACCAAGACCACGGTACACCAGTTCTAGGAAAAAAATATATCTTCCGGGCATTTATTATGGCAGATGCCTTGGCATTTATACAAGGGTCCATAAGCTTATTTGCGGTTCTTATGACAGCTGTGAATGAGAAATTTAACAGCGCCATCCCATTTGCAACAATTTCATTCTTGTTGGCGGCGTGTAGTATGATTGTGGCTTTTGGATTAGGGTTGTATGTGACGCTTGCTCCAGTTTGCTACCCCATCGCCGTCCTCATTCTTGTTATCACTCTGTTTTTAGGGTCTCCTGGCGGGCTAAGTGTTATTGCCATCACACAACAATCTTTGGTAGCCCGTACTGGTAGTGATGCATTATTTTATCAAATGATGGCATCAATTGTCGTGTCTTTGTTGGTCATCTTCTGCTTGGCCTTCCTGTAACTCTACATACATTTTAAGTGCGATTATTTATCCACGTTGATCTTATTGTACTAGAATAATTAATGTTAATAACATTTTTTTTCTTGTGTTATTTTATTTATGATATTACGGAACATTTTTTTCTACGTACTTGGTCGGTTGCACTTGCTCATTATTGTTGTTTCTTTTCTTAATTTTTTACTCTTTACAGAAGTTTTTTTGTATATTTATATTGGAAAATGAATTATTTTTTTAAGTAAGATATTAGAAAATTAATTATATAGTCTGGTTATATCACCAATATGTATGCGCTCCATTATCGTGCTAGGGCCCAAGGCTGATGGGCCTAGACAGCTGTACATATATATATATGGGCTTTTCAATTCTAGTTGTCAATGTGGCCCATGTCATTCGACAAATAACATCAAGATATATAATACAACTACTATAATATATAAAGCATATATACTGTGAAATCGATATGTACGCATATATACTAGGAAAAAAATGGATATGTTATATGTTACATGCTGCAAGCACATTCAGCATCATCGGCTTTTCGTTGTCATATCCGATTAGAATATAAATTATAAAAAGTCTTTTATTTTATTATTAATTTGATGGTTGCTAAAATAAAAGAAAACATATGCGCAGAATAAGACCAGTACTTGTGAACTTAATTACATAGTGGCTTTGGATCGTATGCCTTCGTTTTTTACGAATAGCTGAGTCGAAAATAAAACTTCTCCTGTGAAGATTAATTAATAAGAACATGGTCTAACCATATATGCATAGGAGGAGGGTTAATAATTGTTTGGCACATGCCTGACTAATCTATCCACCATCAGCTGATTAATTAATTTAGAGCCAAAAACAACTTATTTTATTTGATTAAATTCACTACTACAGAAAAAAGAGATTGCAGACGGACATTACCGGAGGAGCAACACGGATTTCCCTGCCGTGTATGAGTTGAGGGTGTATAAAAGGTACCCTCTATAGACACGGATATTTACCCGTGTATATCTAACGCTTTCTACACGGATTACCAAATAAACAGCCGTGAACATACACCTGCCTGTGGCGCTCTCCATATAACCGAGCAAAACGGATATTACGTAAACGACCGTGTACGACTACTCTTTATTCACGGACAATGCAACTAAATGTCCGTGTCGGGTACTTTCTTTACACGGACATTTAGTTGTATATCCGTGTCCCTCTCTTAACAAATCAATAAAAAATAAAATAATCCTTGTATCTCCGAACTCGTTATACACGGACATTGGTCAGAACAACCGTGTCGAATTACTCTAACTACACGGACGTTTAACACGGACATTTAGTTTCACACGGACATTGGTCAGAACAACCGTACTCATTTCTACACGGTTGTTTGTTTAACAACGGTGTGGAATTACTGTGTTTTACACGGACATTTAGTTTCATATCCGTGAAGTTCTCTTAACTACCATACACGGACTATATAAAAGCATCCGTGTTGCTCTCTGTGCACATACACGGGCTTTTGTTTAAAGTAGCGTTTGCTTTGACACGGACTTATAATTCACATCCGTGTAGGTTAAAAATATCGTAACTTTACACGGACAAATATAAAATAATCATTGCTCACTCAACTCGTTCTACACGGGCTTTCATTTAATATCCGTGTAGAATTGTCCCATTTTTTTTTCTTGATTTTTTTCATTTCTGGGCTAGCCTCCAGTTTAATTTGCTAGCCAGTTTTCCTACAAAATTCATATACCATTATGTTTTGCTAGCCATTTTTCCAGATAATTTGACATTAAATTATGCTTGCTAAATTCATATATACACTAAATTGTTATACAAATCCATGTTCAGCATTACAATATTCAGATAGAAACCATCTTGCCCAGCTACATCTTACAAAGTCGATCTGCTCCTTGCTGTACTCAGTTTGCTTTGATGGCTGCTACAATTATAATTTGGTATTAGTTAGTAACAATAAAAGGTAGATGCAAGACAGTCGCAAATATCAATTGCTAATTTAATGAAATGAGAATTATAAGTAAGCATAATATGAAAATATCAATTGCTATTATATAGGCACAATTAATATGAATTACATACCACATCTGGAAATGTGAATTGCATTCTTTCGACAAAGTCAAACATGGAAGTCATCATGTAATATCCGCATTCCTAATCCGCCTCCTGTTGCGGGCTCTACAATTTACATTTAGCGGCCTATGTTAGAATGACAATAATTTTTTGAACAAAATATGAAATTATAGAATTGTGTTGTGCTCACCGGCCACCACCTCCAAGTCAACCTATTTCCCAATTTCTTGTCCTTGCTGTGCAATCCTCCTTTTGTAACGTATGCAGCAAAAGCCCTTACAAAATGGAGTGACTCTAATTAGCAATTCCACAATTTGTTATAATTGGGAAAAAATCAAACATAGTGAAAGATTATTGCTTACTTTTGCACATACGGGAAGATTGATTTGCACGTGCTAAATGGGATCTTTTCTGTGGGCTGCAAAGAATCCACGACGTAAACCGCACTCAGGCAAGGCACAATGATGATCAAACACCAGTGTCCCCTGTGGGAGGAGAAGAATTATAGGATCTTAGCATACAGTACCCAGATATTTTGGCATATATAATAGTGAGACACTTGTTTGCTTGACTTGATGGTGTGATTTCAATTATATATTTATATATTTAATCACAAGGTTAGAACTAACATCTGGTGGTATGGCAAGAGAAGAAATCTCTTCTTCGCCTTAGTAGCTTGGAGCATCGCGCCACACAGGTAATCCATAGCCACCTTCGGAGCATTTTTCACGTTCGACGCACTAAGTACGCTGGGGTCCAGAAAAGCACACAAGTTCTGTTTGCCCTTGCAGTGAGTACTATTGATTAGCCTCCTGAAAAATTATCATATGACATTAGAATATATTCTTCAGTGCTATACACATGATATAAACAATTTTTGGTCACTAACATGAGGAAAATGGTGATGTGCCCCACGGAGAGCCATTTATCGGACCCCGAGGCATGTAGAAAGTCCTTGAAGTCGGTGAACGGCAGCAGTACAACCGAGCCTTCGTGTAGAAATATCCCCGGAGGGACAGGTATGACGACTTCCGTCATGTCCTTGGGTGCCGCCATCAAGCGGTCGTGGAGATCCCGCAAATCCTTTCCGGGAAGGAGCTTGTATTCTTTCTCGGTGAGCAGACGAGGTGGAGGTCCTGCTGGTTGGACAGGAGGGTCATGGCCTGCTGGTCCGGCAGTAGGGTCAGCAACTACTGGTCCGGCCGTAGGGTCATGGCCTGCTGGTTGGGCAGTAGGGTCAGCAACTGTTTGGGAAGGTCCTTCTGCTTCGTCCCTCCGTACCGGTGACATCACGCCCTCCGTGCGACTACCATCATCTCCTACTGTCTGTATCGAAATTTTTTACCTTTTTCAAGTATTTGAAAAGAAAGTGCTTTGAATGTAACAAAATAACTTGACTATTTATGCATTACCTGATCCAAAATAATCTGATTCTTGGGCCATTGCACGAATGACAGCCGGGCATCTTCGACATAGAGCATGCCATTCTCAATTATTTGGACAGGAAGAGGTACGCGCTCCCATCCCTCCACGACATTGTCAATCTGTACGGCGGCATGGCCGGGAAGTAGCTGCTCATTGTGCACTTTGTCTGCTGCTGGATGTACCATGCCCTTAGCAACAATCAGAGGCTTACTCCCGAGCCACAGCACGAGTTCGCATGCTGTGGCGTCCTGCAATTTCATGCAAGTAGTTATTTTTAAATTGAAATATTGTCCAACAAGTAGTAATTGCCTTTAGAATACGAACAAGTAGTGATTACCTTTAGATGATCCAAATCGTATCCGAACGTCCCGGATGCCTAACTACTTCGCCGAACTCCCGTCGGGGTGGGAGGTGCTTGCTCGGCTGGCTGCGCCATAGCTGTAAAATCGGCACGCAACCTTGTTTCCAACTCCTCCATCTTTGCGTCGTACTCGGCGCTCACCTCCTTGCGTATCTGTGCAACTATCTCGTCTTTGTTCACTTTCACACGAGATTTCCTTCGAGGTTTTGGTCCATTGAATACATCCTTCCAGCCCCTGTAGGCACCTACGCCCCTTACTCGACCAGGGTGTTCTGGATTCCCGAGCGCTATGGACAAGGAGTCATCTTCCCTTTCGACCGACCGGGCACCGGAATTGACCTCCTCCTCCACCTCCAACTGTGAATAGAAAAATTAGTTATAGCAAAAGAATTAGTGATGTACACAAAGTTTTTAACACGCTTGAATTACACATAGTTCTAACGAACGACTCTTACCATTCTCTGAGCCACGGGTCGCAACGTGGGATGTAGTACTATCCTCCCGTCAGTGGTTAACTCGGACCTTGCCAACGTCCAATTTTGGGCCCTAGTATTTTTTATCCTAACCACGGGTGAGTCAACGTCTTTGTTCAACTCCAGTATTTTAGCCCACTCCTCCCTTTTACCCTGGTAACCACCCGACCCCAACTTGTGCGGATACTTGTTCATTGCAACGATCCTCCTGCCCTCCTCCCTTTTTTTCTTCACACATCAAATTAAGTAAAAAAATTAGCCTAGCTACTATTTTCCATTTATTAAAAAGTAAACAAACCAATTAAAAAGCAAACAAAAAAATTACAAGTTATGAGTGGAACACCATTTCAACTTCATATTAATTCAGTTATTCAAAATAAACACCATTTCACATTTATATATGATTGGAACAACAGCAACAGGGTGTCTATTTCGGACACTATTTACCAACATAATTCAAATCGCTAAAGGAAAAAAGGTAATTTTGCTGAATTTAAATACCTTGAACTCGTCCGTGCTCTTCATCTCCACAAACTTCTCCCACTTCTCTTGAGTTAGCCAAGTATAGTATCCTACCAGGTTTTTAACTTCATCCATCCATTCCGTACTCAGCGTGCTTTTGAATTGCTTCCAAGCTTCATTCATTATCTTCAAAGTCTTATCCTTTACCACCTCCGGGATTCATCCGGGATGTTCCACTGAGCCTGCATTGACACCCAAATTACAGCATTTAAGTTCATGTACAATTAAAAAAAAGATGTTAACTGGTTAGGTACTTCACCTTCACAATGTTCCACCACTCGTTCTTTTGGTCTTTCGAAAAGTGATCCCATCTCTCTACCAGGATGTCTGCCTTTTGCTTCACCGTGGTGCACGCATAATTTTTGTACTCAGCCGACCGTGGACCCTTCGCACACCCATTTTTACTGAACTCGATGTCCAGTTGCTTTGCCTCGGACGTGGACGCGCACATTGTCGGACCTCTTTTCCTTTTGGCCGAACCTGATTGGGCAGTAGCTTGGTGCTCGCCTTCTTCCATCATATCTACGTGCTCATCTCAATCGACATGGTTCTATAAAAAAAAATAGAACTTTTTCAGTAAATACCAAAGTAAATACAGTAAATACATGCAGTAAATACCAAAACTTTTATACCAAAATTTCTTCGCAATGGAGGTGTTGAGCGTTTCCCCGAGAAAGAAGAGGTAGGTTGTCGGACCGGAGAGTTGGTTGGACAGGAGAGGCGACGAAATCGAGGTGAGGTGGGGAAGAAGGACTCGAAGCGGCGCGAGCTAAGTTTCGAAATGTTTGGAAAAGAATTGAAGGCGCGAGCTAAGTTATGAAAAATTTGAAAGAGCAGGCACGTAATATGTATTGTAACCCTAGTTCTACACGGACAATTCACTTAATTCATTTGTGTTGGAACACCTTTATACACGGACATTTGATCTTCACTCCGTGTAGAGAGGAAGTAGAAGATCTACACGGACATTTGATCAAATATCCGTGTAGAAACACCCTCTCTACACGGATATTAACTTAACACCGTGTAGAATGAGGGAGAGCTACACGGACTTTAATGAGAAAGTCCGTGTAGAAAGACTCTTTCGACACGGACTTGTTTTTAATATCCGTGTCTATACCTTTTCGGACATTGCAACGACACTCGTGCACGAATACCTTTCGCGCCATCTTTAATTTACGTGCGCACGGATCTTGAGATAGATCGAACGGTCGTAGAGCCCATCGAACTCACTTTGGGTCCAACGGGCATCGGACACAAGCTGCTCTCGTACATAACATATTAAAAGTAGGTCATCATCGTTAAAAAAAAGTTTATCTGATTCGTTCGTATTTGCTTGCGATGGGTTTAATCACCGTCTATTTGCTTTAAAATTCATGCGGAATCGTTTAAAATTCGTTCGTATCTATTTCAGTTTCCGTGCGCGTATATCTTAAATTACATCGGACAGTCATCATCGTTGAACATGAAATTAGGTCCGATGGGCATCGGACCCAAGCTCCTCCCGATTTTTTAGAGTGATTTTTGTGATAATACAAGTTATAATTCAAAGATCTCAGATAATACAGCTTGATGGATGGGTAAATGAACTTAAAATTCCATCAAAATTTACTGCACTTGATTAAAGGCTGTAATCTTTGATTTGAACGGTCCCGATCAATCAACGGACTAACTATTTTTGTGCGTCTTCACAATCTCACAAGGCAAGAGTTTATGTTTCATGAAACATAAACTCTTGCCTTGTGAGATTGTGAAGACGCACAAAAATAGTTAGTCCGTTGATTGATCGGGACCGTTCAAATCAAAGAGCATTGCATTTATTGTCTTCCGTGAAAGTTTGATCAAAAATTATTTTTATTTACCCATCTATCTAGTTCATTGAAGATTGAAGTATCGGATGGCCACAAACACTTCGTGCTGGATCAAACCTCATACATAATAAATTTTCCAAACTTTTATGTTGGTTACATTCAATGTTCTCCCTTGATCATTTTAAAACAGATATGGAATGATTTCGTTGCAGATCGACCGTTGATTTTCCGCTTGAAAATGAACGGTCTAAAAATATTTTTACTATTTGAAGGGACATACAATGATGAAAGTTTATAAAATAATATGTATAAGTATTATTTGGCCATATAAGATGTAAAAAAATTAAAAATATATTTTTTGAATTATTTTCGTATGTACTGTTGTACATGTATTAGGTGATTAGTAAATATCAAGCTTTGTTGACCGTCCGATAAACGAAGAACGGTCCTGATGTCTTCATTTAGGAGGTGGTGGGTAGATTTTCCGCCCTCTCTGAGGTAACATAATATTTCTGTTTAGATCTGGTTCTAGATGATGCACAAGATCCTTTAATATTTGTGCATCATAATGATTAGACGGTCGGATATAACCACAGATATTACGTCACCTTTGAGTTTATTAAAGCCCTTCTATCCCTCCTCTCTGTGGATAAATTTTTTCGAATTTCCCTCCTTTAGCTCCCTGATGGGACTCCCAAAAATTCAACACAAATTTTACGAAAATTTTCGCCTAGGTTGGCTTTTCCCCGCCTCACTTTCCCTCACCTTTCTTACACGGATTTTTAATTAAATATCCGTGTACGATACCTTTCTACACGGACTTTTAATTAAACGTCCGTGTAGCTCGCTTTGCATTTCTACACAGATGTTCAGTTAAAGAGAAGGGAGTAGGTCCGATGCCCACCGGACCTACTTTCATGTTCAACGATGATGACCGTCCGATCTAGTTTAAGATATGTCCGCACGGAAACTGAAACAGATACGAACGAATTTTAAACTATTCCTCACGACTTTTAAAGCAAATAGACGGTGATTAAGCCCATCGTAAGCAAATATGATATAAAACCTTTTTCTCAACGATGATGACCTACTTTTATGTTCAACGATGATGAAAAAGATTTAATATGTTATGTGCGAGAGCAGCTTGGGTCCGATGCCCATCGGACCCAAAGTGAGTTCGATGGGTCTATTACCGTCCGAAGTCCAAGTTCTCAACTACCCTACTTGAGAGTCAAATAGGTCCATGTCTAAAAATTACAACCTGGAAGTATAACTAATACGTTTTAAAATTAAATTTGGGTATACTGAAAGGATGAAAGGAAAAAAAGAGCAGAGTGAACCCACCTCATCAGGTTTTTTCCTGAATTTGAATTGGATAAGTCGAGCCAGATGCTTCTGATTCATGCATGTTGAAAAGGATACAGCACAATCCATCACACGATAAATTAAGATGAAAAGAAATAAGGAGGAGACTAACACTTGACATAGTCGAGGCAGAATGGGATGAATAGAGCGAATCTATCACAGTAGCGCACATTCCTACAACCAGACCACATCTGCTCTACCTAAATATACAAGGAGAAAAACAAAATTGCAAAAAAGTAGGACTTAGTAGAAAGAAATAGCAGGAATTATCCAACTGGCATGGGAGATTTGATATTTTCTTTCACTGTACCAGTGGCAGCAGTAGCTCCTCAGCGTGAGCAGCAGCTTTACCCCCTCTACAGCAGCCTCCTACAAGTTGGGATTAATATCAGATTCAATCAAGAATTTGGTAGTACCTTGTACTGGTATTGGCCTCGACTTATATCTCTTAAGGAGATAAGCCGAGATAACAAACATTATACTTAAGGAAATTCAATTAGAAAAGGCAAGACAAATAAAATCATAAACAACAACAACGGTCCATTTTCTGGGCGTTCATTGCTAAGTGCTAACCATAAAACAAAATTGTCCATTTCTAAGTGGTATCATCTAACTGTTCTGGTACCAGACACTCCTAATTTGTTGAAATCTACCATATTGTTGGCACCAAAAAATTAGATTGAAAGTCATGAATAAGAATATAGGATTATCCTTGGAAATTGTTACCAAATATGCCATAAAACTCTCATTTCATCAGGTAATCAAACTTGAAAAAGAGGCGGAACAATAATTCTCTAGTTCAAGTCAGGAAGCCTCAAATAACAATAAGCGTGAACAAAAGGAAAAACAATATTATTCTACTACATACCGTTAACAAATTGGTTATAAGATGCAAAAAAACAAATGAAAAGATTACGAGAAAAAGGGAGATGTAATTGCCTTTACGAGACGAGAGCAAGTCAGAAAATTGGCTTCGAGATCGTTAGTCGATGTCATCTGTACCACTCCGACCTTCGCCATCTCTCTGGAGGCGGAGGTAGCGGTGATGGTATAGAAGGATCGGCGGAGATGCAAGGAGAGGCGAGATCGAACTGTTACGATTGCGCCAGCGTTGCTAGTGATGAGGGAGAAGGCCATAACGCACTCGCACACAACGCACTCCTCAGCGTAGCTCCAGCGGGTGCTCGGGTGCTCGGGTGCTTGGGTGCTCGGGCGCACAACGCACTCCTCCTCCGCGCTCCAGCGGTGCTCGGGTGCTGGTGTGGGGCAAGGCAGCAAGGCGAGGTAGCGGGGCGGGGTGAGGCAGCAAGGCGACTTGGGTGCTCGGGTGCTTGGCGGAGCCGGAGGCAGCAAGGCGGGGTGTTTGGGAGATCGCGAGGCTGATCGAAAGAGAGAAACTCAACTCAAAATTTTGGGAGGGTTTTCGGGGAAGAAGAGGGAAATGAAATATTTCGCGGCTGATCGAAAGTTATAAACCGGGAACTAAATTTTGTTAACTCAACACCGACTGTTTTTGTAAAAAACAGTCGGTGTAGGTATCACCAACACTGACTGTTTTTTTAAAAAACAGTCGGTGTTGGTAATTGCTCAACACCGACTGTTTTTTACAAAAAACAGTCGGTGTAGGTATGAGCAACACCGACTGTTTAAAAAAAAAACAGTCAGTGTTGGTGACTGCTTAACACCGACTGTTGTTTGTGAAAAACAGTCGGTGTAGGGTATGAGCAACACCGACTGTTTTTTTAAAAAACAGTCGGTGTTGGTTTACTGACGGTTTTTTGTAAGAGAACAGTCGGTGTTGAGATTGTTCTTATTTACGATTTTACCAGCAGTCTCTACACCGACTGTTACATATTAAAACAGTCGGTGGTTGAGGGTCGGTGAAGGGGTTTTATGTACTAGTGACATCTGATTAGTAATGATTAATATGGAATTCAATTTTAATAAATAATGTCATGGTATTGGCATTAACGGATGTCATAGTGTTGGCCGGAAGCCAATTCAATTAACATTTATTATTATTTTATTAACTGATGGCCCGAAGCTATAGTATTGAGAAAAAAAAAACACCAAACATTCTGTCATAATATTCAGTTTTCACATGTTCATATTAATTTTTGTTTCTCAATAATTCAATCTTTCAAAAGAAGATTTCAACAAATATTAAGAAGGTCTTCCCGAAGAAGATTTCAAAATATATTAGAAAATTCTTCTTGAAGAAGATTTCAAAAAAATTTATATGATGTTCATGTTAATTTTATTTTTCAATAATAATCCTCATGAAGAAGATTTCAAGAAATATAATTTGTTCATGAAGATTTTAAGATATTTTCCTGTAGAAAATTCCAAGAAAATTTATATGAAGCGCAAATGTTAATGATGTTCATACTATGTTTTCAATAATTTAATTTTCTTGAAGAAGATTGCTATAAATATTTTGAATAGATTTCTTGTATCCTTATGGTTGAATAAAATAACGAGTTGCTGATGATCATGAATTTAGTCCAATTAGTTATATTTTATTTCATGTAGCAACACATACTAATAATAATAATAATAATAATAATAATAATAATAATAACAACAACAACAATAATTTATGGATAAACTTGTAAATGTGGACGTGATAATAAAAAAAATACACATCTTTCCACTGAAAGTGAAGAAATAATTAGAAAGAGAAAAATGGACCTGATAACAAATAACAGAGTTCATGTTATCATTGTGGTAATAAATGTAATTGGTCACGTACCTGTTGTACGCATGTACCTATCGTAGGTCAAAACACATTGTTGATATATATCAAACATCACTAAAAATTAAAGATCGAGATTTTTTATTTGTGAATGTGATCTCGATTTTTGTCAAATTGATGTTACTTATTTGGATGTTGTTGAATTCTTTAATGACTTTATTAATGCTAGGATCTTTATTTTAGATTTTGCATCAGAAACATAAGCTTTAATATATAAGCTTTTAAGTGATTAAAATTATTATGTTTTTCTTAACAAAACTTAAAATGTTACACTTTATGATTTAAATAGTCTTAATGAAAAGGAGGTTTTCAAATCAGAAACCGATATTGCCTATTACATAATCTAATTATTATTTATTTTAATATATTTTTTTCTGATTAACTACACGATCTGACATGCAATGGACTAGACCCCGACTCAAACTCAATAATATTTCTTTTTCAACAGACTTGGAAAGTAAAAATTAATCACTTGATTAATGATGGTAATAATAAAAAAATTGTTATTATTGAAGTAATGTTTATGGTATTTTTTTTATTTGCAATTGTTGTTATTATTTTTGTTATTGTGGTGGTATTTTTTATTTTTGTTAATTGTAATTGTTGTTAATAAAACAAATTGATTGAAGGCGCCCGAAGAGCAACCTTGTTGCTATATGGAGGAACACAAATTTATATTGATGATGCATTATATTCTTCTAAGTCTCAAAATTTATTAAGTTTTAAGGATATCCGCCGAAATGGGTATCATGTTGAGACAATCAACGAAGAAGACGTTGAATATCTTGTTACTAGCTTAATCTCAGATAAAAAAAATGCATATTGGAAAAATTGTCTATGTTTTCCTCCGACTTGTATTACACATATATTAGTATAATTGAAGCACATGTCATTGTAAGAAGTTTACAAATAAGAATATATTTATAGTTTGGCATGACCGGTTGGGCCGTTCCGATCAATAATGATGCAAAAAAAATAATAGATAATTAATGTGGACATTCATTAAAGAACCAGAAGATTCTTTAATCTAATGAATTTTTATGTGTTGATTTTATTTCTAGAATGTATATAAGATGATATTTGTGGACCAATACATCCACCATGTGAACCATTTAGGTATTTTATATAATTGATGCATAAATTAGATGGTCACATATATGTTTATTATCAACTCGCAACCTGGCGTTTGCGAGGTTACTTGCTCAATTGATTTGATTAAGAGAATAATTTTATGATTATCCAATTAAGAATATGCGTCTAGACAATGCTGGTGAATTTACTTCTCAGATAATGCATGTTTATTATAATTATGTTGAACATCCTATTGCTTATGTTCATACACAAAGCATGCAGCATAACTAATTCGCATCAGGCCAACTAGCTATAATAAAACTTCCCCTTTACAATTAGATTTTGGTCACATACTTAATATTTTTCATATAAGAATTTTTGGATGTGCGGTTTATGTTCTAATTGCTCCACCACAACGCACTAAAATGGGATCTCAAAGAAGGTTGAGAATCTATGTTGGATTTGAATCTCCATCTACAATAAAGTATCTAGAACCAATGGCAGGAGATTATTCACGGCTATATTGCCGATTGTCATGTTGATGAATTAATATTCTCAACCTTAGAGGGAGAACACAATCAGCTGAGAAAATATATCAGTTGGAATGAATGTGAACTAAAATAAAGTGACCTAAATGTTCAAAAGATAATTCATTTGCAAAGATTAGCTAATCAATTGCCAGACGCATTTACAGAGACTCAAATAAAGTGACCAAATCACATGTACCAGTTGCTAATGCTCCAATTAAAGTCGATGTCCCTGTTCGACAGATTAATAAAATTATAACACGCATGAAGCGTGGAAGACCAATCGGTTCCAAAAATAAAAATCCTCGAAAAAGAAAAGGAGCAGAGAATAAAAATTGTCAAGTCGAGAATATGATAATTTCAGATAAAACTCCAGAAGAGAATCAAATTATAAGTAATATTAGAGTTCCAGTAGAAACTCAGGTATTTGTAATTCATGAAAATGAAGAGATCTCGATAATATATCATGAATAGAATAAGATGGAACCAAGATGAAATTGATGTCAATGATATTTCTGCATATAATATAGCGCTAAATATAATAAATATTGAGGATCGTGACCCGAAGTCTATAAAAGAATGTCGACAAGAAAATGATTGGCCAAAATAGAAAGACACAATTGAGATAGAATTAAAATCTCTTAAAAAATAATAATAAAAAGTTTTTGGGCCTGTAGCCCCAATACATGAAGGCATAAAGTCCGAATAATAGAAATTAATATTTACGTGAAAATAAAATGAGAAATGTTAAATTTTGAGATATACTCACCTGTGGTGGATGCAATAATTTTTCGATAATTAAGTAATCTAACAATACATTAAGGACTTAATTTGCGTCTAATGAATGTTGTTGCAGCCTATTTATATTATCCGCTTGATAATGATATTTATATGAAAATTTCTGAAGGATTTAAGATGCATGAAGCATGCAATTTAGATTCTCGAGAACATTATTCAATTAAATTGAATAAATCTTTATATGGATTAAAGCAATCTGGACGCATGTGGTATAACCGTCTCAATGAATATATTATTGAAACATGGATATAAAAAAAATGACACAATTTGTCCATGTATTTTTATGAAAAGATATAGAAATGATTTTGTTATAATTTTCAATTTATGTTGATGATCTAAGTATCATTGGAACTCCTAAAGAGCTTTCAAAAATAATAAATTATTTAAAGAAAGAATTTGAGATGAAAGATCTTGGGAGAACA
Source organism: Carex parvula (assembly GCA_025461045.1). NCBI lineage: Eukaryota > Viridiplantae > Streptophyta > Magnoliopsida > Poales > Cyperaceae > Carex > Carex parvula. The sequence continues at coordinate 66,005 of JAJGRW010000614.1, read as the reverse complement.
AAAATTTTTCTTGGATTGCAAATTGAACATTTAAAATTTATGCATTAAAAAAATTATATTGCAAAAGTGCTTAAATAAGTTTATATGGTTAAAATCACATCCATTGAGCACTCTGATAGTTGTAAGATCATTAGATGTAAATAAAGATCTTTTTAGACCTTAAGAAAGTGATGAAGAATTACTTGGTCCTGAAGTACCATATCTTAGTGCAATAGTACCATTTATGTATCTTGTTGGACATACAAGATCTAATATATCATTTGCTGTAAATTTTTTAGCAAGATATAGTTCTTCTCCCACGTGAAAACATTGGAATGAAATTAAACATATACTTTGTTAATTATGAAAAAAAAATTATCAATACACGAAGCAAGCCGAGAATGTGTTTGGTTAAAATCTGTGATTCAACACATTTATTAGATATGTGACTTGTCTTCTGAAGAAATGATCCTGATGATCATATATGAGGATAATATTACATGTATTGCTCAATTAAATGAATGATACATTAAAGGAGATAGAACAACATATCTTTCACCAAAAATTCTTTTTCACACATGATATCCAAAAGGATAATGCTATTAATGTTCAACAAATTCGTTCAAGTGAGAATCTAGCAGATTTATTCACTAAGGCGCTCAATACTTCAATATTTGAAAAGGTGATATGTAATATTGGAGTTGGTCGACTTAAAAATCTTGATTAATGTTGTCATGAGGGGGAGTTAATATGCATTATATTTTTCTTTACCATGGTTTTTCCCACAGGATTTTCCTGGTAACATGTAGTTGCGTATTAAAAGAATAATGTACTCTTTTTTCTTCACTACGTTTTTATCCCATAGGACTTTTTCCTAGTAAGGTTTTAATGAGGCATATTCGTACGTAATGAACAGTACGTAATGAACATCAAAGGGCAAGTGTTATGAATAAAATATTAATGTGGATGTTCATCTATTTGCAACTCTTTCATTTTGTAACCCTCAACATTAATCACCTTAATTCATTTCCCACTACTATTGAAATTCATTCCCCATTTATTATTGGATTAATTTAGATGGCTTTTCATTTACAATTTGTAGCCTATAAATAGAGATTTTGTAATATGTATTGTACATATGTAAGACACATGAGAAATGTATGAATAAAGATATTGTCATCTTTTATGTGTTCTCTATCTTATTTATTATTCTTTGTCTTTATTTTATAACATGTTAAACTTTCTCATCATATATTGATTTTCTTTTCTTAATTTTTCAATCTTACAGCGGGACGGAACTTAATTTTTTCCTGAACGGGCCGAACTTTTACAAAAAATTTTGTTAATTTTGTTGGAAAATTAAAGCTTTTAGTTATCAGTTATCAGCAATATGTAAGCTTTTGATAATGTTGTGCTCCATTCTCGTGCTAGGGCCCATGGCTAACAGGCCGGCCAGGCAGTCTAGCTGTACTTAGTAAATTAAGGCTTTTTAATTTTAAGTTGTGTACGGTGTGGCCCATGTTACCTAGCTAGTAATCAAGATATATAATAAAAGAGTAACATGTAAAACATAATATACTGTAATGGATATGTACGCATATTCTGTCAATTGAATATGTTAATATGTTATATGCAAGCCATTAAGCGCCATTGGCTTTCAATTGTCTTATTCCATTAGAACATAATAATCTTTTTTTATTTAATTAGATTTTTATTGTGGCTAAATTAATATAAAATATGCGCAGAATAAGATCAGTTGTGAACTTACGTATGAATTCGCATCCCTGAGATATCTCGAACTTTGGGTTGATACGTGGAAAATTCGGATCATTCAAATTATTTATGCATGAATCTCAAATCACAATAATACTGAACCATGCATTTCAAATAAGCACCGAAAAAATTCGACTCAAATTAAGATAAACTGAAAATTTGAGATATCTTAAGAGGATACGGACTCCTTACGTAGCGGGTTTGGATGGTAAGCCTTCATTTCTCACAAACAAAACTTTTCCATACAATTTCCACACAAGATAATAATACGATCACACACTACAACTTTAGGTCATGCTTGATTAAAAATGAAAAAAATTATCCACACATTAATTTGATGTTGTGCGATTTTTTTTAACAAGTGAAATCTTTATCTTTTAAAAAATTATAAATGTGAAAGGATATGAGAGGATATGATCAAAGACTAGGAAGAGAGACCTGTGAAGGTCTTTCCTATTAATGATGCAACGTGCTACTGCCTACCGGTCAGAAGTTATATCAAATAAATATAACATGTTATTGATTTTGTGACTCTACTGTAAAATCTTCCCCCCAACAATCTATCCTACTTTGCTATTGAGTAAGAGCAATTGAAGCTAATTAAGGGTGATAGTAATGGCCACTCCATCCTCCCAAATAATAAGATCCGAAAGTAAAATGGTTCCCGAAGAAACGCCAATTGATCTTTTCAATGCAGCGACAAAAGGCAACAGAGATCTATTAATAACATTGCAATATATTCACGTAAACAGAGGGACTAGGATCCTCGATCTAAATAACTAAATCATCCAATCTGTGCTGTCAGTTTAAACCGTTTAATCCGTACTAAAATTCATGCGAACGTTTAGACTCACGGGACAATTTAGATTCTTACTAATCTAAACCGTCCGCACAAATCTCAATGCTCAGCTTTTAAGTACTAGTAATTAGCATATATAACATTGCAATTTAGTCCCGTGCATGAATACTCAAATATGCAAGTATTTTAACGCATAAACTTTTGTGAAGCACATGTTTTCCTGGACCCATGGATAAATTAATACCAAGCAAACAATTTGCCGTGATTTTTATTAAAAAGAAAAAAGAAAATTTCCTTTGACTAAAATCACTGCCTCGTGTAAGAAAATGGAGGTTTAAAAATTCGAATATAAAATCTTTTTGATGGATATTCTTGCTTTCTTTTTTTATAGTTAGATAACTATATAGGAATTTCTATCTTAGAATTCCTTAAAGAAAAATAAAATGAAAAAAATGATTTCGACCCATTCATCAAATGTGGCATCATGAAAGCGTTCACACAAGTTGTAGTAAGAGATCAAAAGGAGAAGCCTCTGCTTACGCTGTACTGCTGACGAAATCACATGAAGTTTCTTCTGTAGCATCTTCCGAGAAGTACCGCAATACAAAATCCAATTTTAACTTGCCTTTCTTTTATGAAATATACACCGCACGATCAGGCATACAGAGCACGCATTGGCAAAGCTGCAAGAGAAAAAATGACTAATAATTGAATCCAACTATGCTGGTGGAACCCGCCCATGTGCTCTTCCTAGGTCGACACTATCTGCTATGCTACTTGACTGATTGACTCCCAGGGAGCCTGAATTGTAATAGAATTGTGCACGAGTTGAATGATTCAATCCAGTGCCATATCTGAGTTGTCTGTTTGTTTGACACGAATCTCAAAACAGACTCCTAGCTTATATCTAAATAGACACCGAATTTCAATTACTCAGTTGGGTGTTTGCCAACGCTTATTGTACTCGGTCCGGTACCTAAGAGGGTACGGTTTCGGAGTTGAACCCACGTACGTGCTGTAGATGCATTTTTCTACTGAGTGGGCACTATACGGTCTATTTTTGAACATCTTTATTTTTAATTATATTTAATAAATAAATTGTTCATAATATTTAGTTAAATATTACAAGTAAATAGTTAATAATTACATAACTGCATTTATTAATCACACAATTTAATATATACAAAATTTATAACTAAAAAAGTATATGTCGTGTTATATATATATGAATCTTACATGGTTGGTTATCATTATTGTAAACAATGTTTTGACAAGACCATTTAAGTCTTCTACCAGTTAGATTTTGGCGATGATTTTATGTTGCTTTATCATTCAGTTAAACAGTCCTGATGATTTTATACTGCTATATATATATATATATATATGAGTATGGCTAATGTGCTTCCTCTAGAACTTCGGCCTCGTGCTTCCGGGGGCATATCTTAGTGTTTGATGTTCAAACAATAAATTCAAACCATTAGATGTTCAATCTATATTAAAATGTACTTGGAGACCAAATTTTACATTTTTTGGAATTTTTTTACTATTTATTAAGCCACTTTGAAAATTCCAGATCCGGGTGAACAGTAAAAACAGTCTGGACCATATGATCTGGAATTTTCAAAGTGGCTTAATAAATAGTAAAAAAATTCCAAAAAATGTAATATTTTGTCTCCTAGTACATTTTAATATAGATTGAACATCTAACGGTTTGAATTTGTTGTTTGAACATCAAACACTAAGATATGCCCCCGGAAGCACGAGGCCGAAGTTCTAGAGGAAGCACATTAGCCATACTCTATATATATATATATATATATATATATATATAGAGTAAGGCTACGGTGCTTTGCAAATTAAACAGCCCTCTTTACTTCGGGCCACTTTTTCAATTTGCAAAACTCAACAACCGATCCGAACCGTTCAACTTGTTCTAAATATTGAAATGTGCTTGGAGACCAAATTTTACATTTTTTGGAATTTTCGCTGATCCGACTGTAAACAGTAAAAAACAGTAAAATTTTCTGGACCACCGGATCAGCGATTGAAAAAGTGGCATAATAAATAGTAAAAAAATTCCAAAAAATGTAAAATTTGGTCTCCAAGCACATTTCAACATTTAGAACATGTTGAAATGTTCGGATCGGTTGTTTGAGTTTTGCAAATTGAAAAAGTGGCCCGAAGTAAAACACCCTCTTTAATTTGCAAAGCACCGTAGCCTTACTCTATATATTGACACATAAGTTAGTCCATTTAATAATTAACTAATTTTGTTCAATATATAACTAATTATAACTAACATTTGTTGAAACTAAAGATGTCTATAACCTGGACAGTGAGATGGACAGACTCATATTTCTTATATTAAAACTCTTTCTGTCATTGCTTTTCACTTTTTATCTACAAAAGGTGCTGAAGTTTCTGTAGCTGTATCTTTTGGAGAAAAAATGGAATCAATCTGAGCCATTAATTAGAGGCGTTGGATTAAGAGTAAATTCGATGAATGTCCAATAATTATTAAAGGGATTTATTCTGTGTCATATGCTAGCAAAAATAAATTAAATGATAAGAAGGGGAATGAGAGTTAAGTAAGAAGAATGTGTATTAATTGGTTTTCATAAAGACATTTTGTTAATACGTTTGAACAAATAGTATGTTGTTTGATGTTTTAAAAATGTAGGATATTTGATAAAATTATTCAAATTGAAAGACTAAATATTCTTATGTATTATATACTGTGTTAAGAAGTGTAGTAATAAGGATAAAAAATTAAATATTGAGAAATTTAATGTTTAAATTAACTATATATTGACTAGAGGTCTTTAATTAACAGTATTCCACTTTAAAGGACACTAAATAGTAGTGCACATACTCTATGATTGAAGCCCTACGTACTATCTAACCACCAACCGGTTCCCATTAACTGTTCTTTAAAGTAGTTTGTATATTTTTTCCTTCAAAACCAAATGCTAAATGAGCTGAACTTCTTTAATTTTGGTAAAATTAAAATAACTATAGAAAAATTATATCGAAATTAAATAGCAAAGTGAAAAACTTTGGAAAAATTCTTCCGCTTTAAAGGTCATAACGAATTACTTCCCAAATATACAGGAATTATCCGAAAGAAAAAAATAATAGTGAACTTAGTATTACATAAAATCTAAGCGATTTTTTTTTAATTACAAGTGAAATCATTATCTTTTAAAAAAAATCCTAAATGTGAAAGGATATGAAAAGACTAGGTAGAGAGAGCAGTGAATGTCTTTTTCATTAATGACGCACATGGTACCAGTCAGAAAAAAGGACTAATAATTGAATTCAACTATGCTGGTGGAACCCGCCCATGTGCTCTTCCTAGGTCGACATTATCTGCTATGCTACTTGACTGATTGACTCCCAGGGAGCCTGAATTGTAATAGAACTGTGGACGAGTTGAATGTTTCAATCTAGTGCAATATCTGAGTTGTCAGTTTGTTTGACACGAATCTCAAAACAAACTCCTGGCCTGTCTCCTAATTTTAATAGGAAACATGGTAACTTGAATTTAAAATTCAAGTTGAATTCATAAGAAGTTGTCAAGATTCAAAAATTCAATATTGAAATAAGAATTTTGAAAATCAATTAAAGAATTCTCATTACATTAATAAATAAATTTTATACATCACATTATTAATTTTTGATAATAAATTTTGAATTTAGAATTTTTCAATATATCTAAATAGAGTGCCACTAGTACAAAAAACCCCTTCACCGACTGTTAAAAAACCCTTTTACCGACTGTTATTGAGGCGTCGGTGATGGCGGCGACGGTATAGATAACTCTTTACCGACGGGTGAAAAACAGTCGGTGTAGGCACCCAACACCGACTGTTTTTGTAAAAAACAGTCGGTGTAGGCGACCAACACCGACTGTTTTTTGTAAAAAACAGTCGGTGTAGGCGACCAACACCGACTGTTTTTTGTAAAAAACAGTCGGTGTAGGCGACCAACACCGACTGTTTTTTGTAAAAAACAGTCGGTGTAGGCGCCCAACACCGACTGTTTTTTTGAAAAAACCGTCGGTATAGGTGCCAGCACCGAAATTTTTTTTTTTTTTGCTTGCTTGCACCTGTAGACGTGACAACTGTATAAGAAATTCAGAACTACATAAGTCAGAATAGATAAATTGATTTTCGTGGTAAAAACAGAAACCAATATAGTGTAACCATTTCATCTACAAATTAAAAACAAACATTACAATCAGTATTAATATGCCCACATCGGAGTAATAACATAAAAGCTAAAACTAGCAAATTTCTATGATCCCTCTCCTCTATTATCGCCTCATTAAATGCTAGCTTTAAAATCTTTTGCCAGCTTTGCATCTGCCATCTTCTTACTTGCCTGCATCTGCTTTGCATCTGAACCCCATACTTCTTTACAAATTTACTAAAACTGACCCCATATCTTTCTAAGAAAAAATAATCAGTAATTTGTGCATATATATTGACCCCTATAGTAAAAAATTCTGCCTCCACCCAAGGTATATTAAAGTACCTTCTGAGATATTTTTTTGTTGATATATCTTGACTTGATTCCTATCAACAATTATTTAAACTCCAATCAGCATCAGATAATATAACGTATTCAACAACTACACCATATCTATCATGGGAAATTGATGACTCTAAAATGTAATTTAGAGATCCAAAACTACCAGAAAATTGAAAAGAAGCCCTCTGCTGGATAAGTAAAATACAGGATTCATGACAAGGTTTTCATAATAGTTGGAGTTACTTTCTTCATAAGTATAATATATTTAACAGGGTTACATGAAAATACAGGTAGAGGCTTTGAGAACAAACCCAATTGAGAATGTATGCTCTCTTTGCTTCTTCTTCACCTTCAGTTCCTTTCTTTTCAAGCATCTCATTGTATAACTCAATCTGTATTTTCCCGTTTTTACATCAGGTAAATTCACAATTATATAAAACAATCAATAATAAAGGGGTTCTTGAGTTACTTTTACCTCCTTGTTTACAAGGCTTAAAAATTCCTGACGCTCCTTGCTAACAGACTGCAAACGAATAAACAGAAGTTGTCAAGTGTATGCAAATATGTTACTCAAAAGCTTGCTGTTGTTGTATTGATTGTTTGGTCACAACATTGACTGGTTTGACCACATAAGCACAGACCATAGTTATTACCCAAAGTACAAGGCCCTTTTTACTAAGGGGCTAATTTTATTATTTCTTAGGATTTCTGAATCCTCTCTCTTTTTTTGAGATCTTTTCTTCCCAGTTTATCACAAATCAAGATGGTATAGACAATTAATAACAGAAAGAAATTACGGAAGCAGAAGCGAGAACAGCCAGAGCTCGACTGATATTGCAGAGATGTTCTTGCTTGTCCGAAATGGTAAGCACAGACCATACATTGCTTGCTCAGTACTGGTCTGAACATTTTTTTCTGTCATTTCCCCCCTTTATTTTCTTATGTCTCCGCTTGTTAAGTGTTTAATTGATGTTTTTTTGTTTCAACCACTACATTTAGTTTTGGATCTAATCGTCTAAATCCTCAAATTGATTTCATACCAGTTTGAAATAGTACGATTATATGGAACATGACAATGTGGTGGTCCTTGATACAAACCTGTCTGGCTGTACTCTACTCTGCCAGCTGTACTTGTCAGTAGGAAGCAGCTTAGGAATGGTCTTGTAGCTGTTTTTTTTTTTTTCCTTTCTTTCTTTTTCTTTTTGTTGAAGCGGTCTCTTAATTCTCTGTTCTGTTTGTCTCTCGCTACTTTGTTTTCCTGTAAAACTGTTAAATTTTTATGGTGTAGTTTTTTTATGTTTATCACACATTTGCATGTACAGATTAGTCCGTCCCAGTTTGAAGCTCATGCTGGTCGCCCTGCAACCCGCAAACCGTGAGTTCCTATTGTTAATCTTTTTTGGAATTCTTGGTACCAGCATACCAGCACAATTAGGTTTCTAGCTGATTATTTTGTTAACTGTATACATAGTTGATCCTATTGTATAATCATATAGACAAAACCCAGAAACAGAGAAATGTACATAGTAAACAAGAGAGACAATTTATGAATGCAAGTAAATATAACTTCTAAGAGGAAGGATCTCTTGACAATGGATAAATATTGATCATATCTGTGGTGTTGGATTTCAAATTTAAAGTTTTCTTTTTTGAAGATTGTCAAAATTGTCAAAATTGTCAAAATAAAGAATTGTCAAGTGATCCCTCAAATTCTAAATAGCAAAGAAAAGGTTACAGCAATTGAAATAAAACTCTGATACAAGACAGTCTGGTGCACAATGTTGACCAATAGTAATGATAGGTTACTGATTCCTGGTACAGTCCTGGGATAACTGTACTCACCTGCCTGTATCGACTAAGACTTATGCTTTAGTATGAATTAAATAGTACAGAAATGTTTAGTTTCTGTTCTTAGTTGGCAGAAGCCTAATTCATGCATGTTTAATAAATTAGAGGCATTAATGGGTTGTGTCATGTCTGGTCAACATTAATAATAAACTGTAAATGGGTTCGACCTAACCTGACATGGGTCAGAAATAACATGACACGACCTGATCCTGCCTGACCTGTGTAAGTGATGGGTCAACCCTACTGGACCTGCATAAATTAAGAAGTTAGTATTGTTTCAACTTGTCCTATTTCTACAAACAAAAGAGAGCAAATTGGTTAAGAGTGTCGTCATGCAATTTGAAGGGTACAGGTTCCATAACCAGACTTGAAATATTATTTCTTTTTCTTTTTTCCTTTATATTCAAATAAGCCAGCAGCATACCAAACAGGTCATGTGCACTTAATTGGGTCACGGCTGGACCTGCACTACCTGATCCAGGTCAAAAATACTATGATAACCCTAACATTGCACATGAAAGCAGAAGCGAGAACAGCCAGAGGAAGCAGTGTAAGGGGGGAAATGACAGAAAAAAATGTTCAAACCAGTACTGAGCAAGCAATGTATGGTCTGTGCTTATCAGTCGCGAGACTGAGGAAGCAGAAGCGAGAACAGCCAGAGCCAGATCGCGAGGCTGATGAAAGAGAGAAACTCAAAATTTGAGAGGGTTTTCGGCGGAGGAGGAGAGTAAATCACAGAAAAGGAATCTGAAATGGCACAATGGCCGCAGGTCAAATGAAATGGCGCGAAGGCCATTGATCAAGGCCTTAGCCGTAAGCCACAAGGCAAAGGAATCCGAAATAAAAAGTTTAGGGTTACCGGGTCGGAGAGTAAATCGCACTGCACGTATACTCGGTCGGTTCCAAGGGGTTGCCCTGCCTTCGGCCGTCAACTCAATCCAAAAATCAACGAGCAACAAGTCGAAATCAACAAGCAGCAATCAATAGCGGAGGCAGAGAAGAGAGAGATCGGCCTGGGGGTGCGATTTTATCGCCCGATCAATAAAGAGCGAGGGGAATCGGGTTTCTAGGCAGTGGGAGAAAGAGGGCAAATAGAGGGAGTGAGAGAGAGTAGAAGAGAGAGCGGCGGAGAGGGAATAAAACAATTCCAGCGAACCAAAATGAAATATTTCGCGGCGGATCCAAAGTTATAAACCGGGAACCTAATTTCGTTAGCTCAACACCGACTGTTTTTTGTAAAAAACAGTCGGTGTTGGTATTTGCTCAACACCGACTGCTTTTTATAAAAAACAGTCGGTGTAGGTATGAGCAACACCGACTGTTTTTTAAAAAAACAGTCGGTGTTGGTAATTGGTCAACACCGACTGTTTTTTACAAAAAACAGTCGGTGTAGGGTATGAGCAACACCGACTGTTTTTTTAAAAAACAGTCGGTGTTGGTTTACTGACTGTTTTTTGTAAGAGAACAGTCGGTGTTGATATTGTTCTTATTTACGATTTTACCAGCAGTCTCTACACCGACTGTTACATATTAAAACAGTCGGTGATGGAGGGTCGGTGAATGGGTTTTTTGTACTAGTGCACCAAATTTCAATCGCTAGGTTGGGAGTTGCCATCGCTTATTGTACTCGGTCCGGTATCAAAGAGGATACAGTTTCGGAGTTGAACCCACATACGTGCTGTAGATCATGCGTTTTTCTACTGAGTGGGTACTGTACGGTCTATTTTTGAAGTCTATCGGATGACTAAATAACGCATAGCACAACACGACACTATATATGAGAGCATATTCTTATAAGTCATTTTTAGGTTTTCAAAAGTCAAAATAGTCGATCTAAAATGCTCAATATGTTCTCCATATTAGAATGTGCTTGGAGACAAAATTTTACATTTTTTGGAAATTTTTTACAATTTTTTTAGAATTCTTCAAAACAGTGTTTTTCATCTTCTTTTTTTAGAATTTTTTGTCATATCAAAACATTGTTTTGAAAAATTCTAAAAAATAGTAAAATATTTTCAAAAAATGTAAAATTTGGTCACCAAACACATTCTAATATGAGAACGTGTTGAGTGCTTCAGATAGACTATTTTGACTTCGAAAAAACAAAAATGACTTATAATCATATGCCCTCATATGCTTATGTAAGTAAAGTAGCCAACATCTATATATATATATATAATCTGGCTATATATGCTACATGTAGCATAAAGGGCCCCCGTGCAACGGCTCAGTATTTGAGTTTCCAAAATCCTAACGGTCGATTCTAACCGTTCAACATGATCTCCATATGAATATGTACTTGCAAACCAAAATTTTATATTTTTTAGAATTTTTTTACTATTTTTTTAGATAGGTAGAAAATCACTTGATCTGAATGGTACAAAATTTTCAGATCAAGTGATTTTCTACCTATCTGAAAAAATAGTAAAAAAAATTCTAAAAAATGTAAAATTTGGTTTGCAAGTACATATTCATATGGAGATCATGTTGAACGGTTCAGATCGACCGTAGAATTTTGAAAACTCAAATATTGAGCCGTTGCACGGAGGCCCTCTATGCTATGCATAACATATATATATAGATATAGATATAGATATAGATAGATATATATATATATATATATATATATATATATATATCTATATATATATATATATAGAGTAAGGCTACGGTGCTTTGCAAAGTAAACCACCCCGTTTACTTCGGGCTACTTTTGGATTTTGAAAATCCAAACAACTGATCCGAACCGTTCAACATGTTCTAAACATTGAAATGTACTTAGAGACCAAATTTTACATTTTTTGGAATTTTTTTACTATTTATTGAGCCACTTTGAAAGTTTCTGATCCGGTGGTCCAGAAAATTTTACTGTTTTTTACTGTTTGCCGTTGGATCAGCGATTTTCAAAGTGGCTTAATAAATAGTAAAAAAATTCCAAAAAATGTAAAATTTGGTCTCCAAGCACATTTCAATGTTTAGAACATGTTGAACGGTTCAGATCGGTTGTTTGAATTGTCAAAATCCAAAAAGTAGCCAGAAGTAAACGGGGTGGTTTACTTTGCAAAGCACCGTAGCCTTACTCTATATATATATATATATATATATATATATATAGATATAATTATATCTATCTATATATATATATATAGAGATAAGCTAATGTGATAACGTTATAACTTCGGCCGAAGTTATAACGAGTCGTTTTTGTAATTTCAAAATCCAAACAACGAATCTGAACCGTTCAACTTTTTCTAAATATTGAAATGTGCTTGGAGACTAAATTTTACATTTTTTGGAATTTTTTACTATTTATTAAGCCACTTTGAAAATTCTGATCCGGTGGTCCAGAAAATTTTACTGTTTTTTACTGTTCATAGTAGATCTGCGATTTTCAAAGTGGCTTAATAAATAGTAAAAAAATTCCAAAAAATGTAAAATTTAGTCTCCAAGCACATTTCAATATTTAGAAAAAGTTGAACGGTTCGGATCGGTTGTTTGGATTTTGAAATTGCAAAAATGACTCTTTATAACTTCGGCCAAAGTTATAACGTTATGACATTAGCCTATCTATATATATATAGATATATATATATGAGGAGGGATCCACTTACAACAAATTTGAGTTAAACAAAGTTACAACATTCATTTTTTCATTTTCAAAATCCAAATCGTCGATCCAAACCGTTCAACATGATTATCTAAATAAAATGTGCTTGCAGATCAAATTTTATATTTTTTTGAATTTTTTTACTATTTATTAAGATGGGTACAAAATTCAATGGTCTAAGTATGGCTATTTTTTGTAAAATACTTAATAAATAGTAAAAAAATTCAAAAAAATGTAAAATTTGATCTGCAAGCACATTTTATTGTGGAGATCATGTTGAACGGTTTGGATCGACGATTTGGACTTTGAAAATGAAAAAAATGAATGTTGTAACTTTGTTGTAACTCAAATTTGTTGTAAGTGCATCCCTCCTCTATATATATATATATAGAGTAAGGCTACGGTGCTTTGCAAAGTAAACCCCCCCGTTTACTTCGGGCCACTTTTTGGATTTTGAAAATCCAAACAACCGATCTAAACCGTTCAACATGTTCTAAATATTGAAATGTGCTTGGAGACCAAATTTTACATTTCTTGGAATTTTTGTACTATTTATTAGGTCACTTTGAAAATTGCTGATCCGATGGTGAACAGTAAAAAACAATAAAATTTTCTGGACCACTGGATCAGAAACTTTCAAAGTGGCTTAATAAATAGTAAAAAAATTCCAAAAAATGTAAAATTTGGTCTTCAAGCACATTTCAATATTTAGAACATGTTGAACGGTTCTGATCGATTGTTTGGATTTTCAAAATCCAAAAAGTGACCCGAAGTAAACAGGGGAGTTTACTTTGCAAAGCACCGTAGCCTTACTCTATATATATATATATATATAGAGTATGGCTAATGTGCTTCCTCTAGAACTTCGGCCTCGTGCTTCCGGGGGCATATCTTAGTGTTTAATGTTCAAACAACAAATTCAAACCGTTAGATGTTCAATCTATATTAAAATGTACTTGGAGACCAAATTTTACATTTTTTGGAATTTTTTTACTATTTATTAAGCCACTTTGAAAATTCCAGATCCGGGTGAACAGTAAAACAGTATGGACCATATGATCTGGAATTTTGAAAGTGGCTTAATAAATAGTAAAAAAATTTCAAAAAATGTAAAATTTGGTCTCCAAGTACATTTTAATATAGTTTGAACATCTAACGGTTTGAATTTGTTGTTTGATGGTCCAGACTGTTTTTACTGTTCACCCGAATCTGGAATTTTCAAAGTGGCTTAATAAATAGTAAAAAAATTCAAAAAAATGTAAAATTTGGTCACCAAGTACATTTTAATATAGATTGAACATCTAACGGTTTGAATTTGTTGTTTGAACATCAAACACTAAGATATGCCCCCGGAAGCACGAGGCTGAAGTTCTAGAGGAAGCACATTAGCCATACTCTATATATATATATATATATATATATATATATATATATATATATCTGGACAGTGCTACGGTGCTACGCGTAGCATAGAGCCCCTCCGTTCAACATGATCTCCATATAAATATGTACTTGCAAACCAAATTTTACATTTTTTAGAATTTTTTTACTATTTATTAAGCCACTTTGAAAAAACACTAATTTGTACACAACAGTAAACTTTTCTGTACCATTGGATCAGCGATTTTCAAATTTGTATCACATTAGATCTATATCTATATCACTGAAAAAACACTATATCTATATCCAGAATTTTCAGAAAACACTGATTTTTCTACCTATCTAAAAAAATAGTAAAAAAATTCAAAAAAATATAAAATTTAGTTTGCAAGTACATATTCATATGGATATCACATTGAACGGTTCGGATCGACTATTAGGATTTTAAAAAGTACCATATTGAGCCGTAGTACACTAGCCATTGGTGTTATGCATAGCACCATAGCTTTACTCTATATATATCTATATATATATAGAGGAGGGATCAAGTTACAACAACTATTTTTTTCATTTTCAAAGTCCAAATCATCGATCCAAACCGTTCAACGTGATCTCCACAATAAAATGTGCTTGCAGATCAAATTTTACATTTTTTGGAATTTTTTTACTATTTATTAAGATGGGTACAAAATTCAATGGTCTGAATATGACTATTTTTTGTAAAATACTTAATAAATTGTAAAAAGGTTCCAAAAAATGTAAAATTTGTTCTGCAAGCACATTTTATTGTGGAGATCATGTTGAACGGTTTGGATCGACGATTTGGACTTTGAAAATAAAAAAAATGGTTGTTGTAACTCAAATTTGTTGTAACTTGATCCCTCCTCATATATATATATATATCTATATATATATATATCGAGATTGGCTAATGTGCTAACGTTATAACTTCGGCCGAAGTTATAACGAGTCATTTATTAGTTTTTAAAATCCAAACAACCGATCCGAACCGTTCAACTTTTTCTAAATATTGAAATGTGCTTGGAGACCAAATTTTACATTTTTTGCAATTTTTTTACTATTTATTAAGCCACTTTGAAAATCGCAGATTGCTGTGAATAGTAAAAAACAGCAAAATTTTCTGGACCACCGGATCAGTATTTTCAAAGTGGCTTAATAAATAGTAAAAAAATTCCAAAAAATGTAAATTTGGTCTCCAAGCACATTTCAATATAGAGAACATGTTGAACGGTTCGGATCGGTTGTTTGGATTTTAAAATTGCAAAAACGACTCGTTATAACTTCGGCCGAAGTTATAACGTTAGCACATTAGCCAATCTCTCTATATATATATATATATATATATCTATATATATATATATAGGACAGTGCTACGGTGCTATGCATATATAAGGGCCCTCCGTGCTACGGCTCACTTTTTGAGTTTTCAAAATCCTAACGGTCGATCCGAACTGTTCAACATGATCTCCATATGAATATGTACTTGCAAACCAAATTTTACATTTTTTAGAATTTTTTTACTATTTATTAAGCCACTTTGAAAAAACACTAATTTGTACACAACAGTAAAATCTGCTGGACCATTGGATCAGCGATTTTCAAAGGGCTTAATAAATAGTAAAAAAATTCTAAAAAATGTAAAATTTGGTTTGCAAGTACATATTCATATGGAGATCATGTTGAACGGTTCGGATCGACCGTTAGAATTTTGAAAACTCAAAAAGTGAGCCGTAGCACGGAGGGGCCCTTATATATGCGTAGCATATTAGCCAGATTCTATATATATATATCTATAGATATAGAGATATATATATATATATATATATATATATATATATATATATATATATATATATGAGGAGGGTTCAAATGCACCATGATTTTGTGCTCTAATATGTTCCACATCATTTATCTCTATTTTTAAAGTCCGAACAGTCGATCCGAACCGCTCAACATGATCTTCATAATCAAATATGCTTGGAGACCACATTTTATATTTTTTAGAATTTTTTTACTATTTTTTTAGATAGGTACAAAATCATTGTTTTAAGGATATTCTAGACCATCCAAAAAAGTGATATTGTACCTATGTAAAAAAATAGTAAAAAAATTCTAATAAATATAAAATTTGGTCTCCAAGCATATTTTATTATGAATATCATGTTGAGCGGTTCGGATCGACTGTTCGGACTTTAAAAACAGAGATAGAGGATGTGGAGCATATTGGAGCACAAAATCATGGTGCATTTGAACCCTCCTCTCTCTCTCTCTCTATATATATATATATAAATATATATATATATATATATATATATATATTATTGACACATAAGTTAGTCCATTTAATAATTAACTAATTTTGTTAAATATATAACTAATTATAACTAACATTTGTTGAAACTAAAGATGTCTATAACCTGGATAGTGAAATGGACAGACTCATATTTCTTATATTAAAACTCTTTCTGTCATTGCTTTTCACTTTTTATCTACAAAAGGTGCTGAAGTTTCTGTAGCTGTATCTTTTGGAGAAAAAAATGAGTCAATCTGAGCCATTAATTAGAGCCGTTGGATTGAGAGCAATTAAATTCGATGAATGTCCAATAATTATTAAAGGGATGTATTCTGTGTCGTATGCTAGCAAAAATAAATTAAATGAGAAGGGGAATGAGAGTTAAGTAAGAAGAATGTGTATTAATTGGTTTCCATAAAGACATTTTGTTAATAAATTTCAAGAAATAGTATTTTGTTTGATGTTTTAAAAATGTCAGATATTTGATAAAATTATTCAAATTGAAAGACTAAATATTCTTATGTATTATATACTGTGTTAAGAAGTGTGGTAATAACCGAAATTTTTATTTATACCATTTTAAAAAAATCAATTAACCAAATAACCACGGTTTTCTGACAATTTTAATTCTAGCACGGCCGCAGAATGCCGGAGCGGACCCATATGGGGGGGACCGCAGAATGCCAGAGCGGACCCTCATATGGGTCCGCAGAATGTCGGAGCCGACCCCTAGCCTATATAAGGGGCCGCTGGATTCCGATTTCATATCATTTCTAAAGAAGTTTCAATCCCTTCGACCTCGGGTAAGTTTTCTTCTTCTTCTCTAGTTTTAATTTTTAGTGTAGAGTAGTAATTAGGTTTAGGTTTAGGGTTTAGGATTAGGATTTAGGTTTAGAGTTTAGATTTAGCATTTAGAATTAGATATTAATTTAGGATTTAGAATTAGAATTGTACCCAAATTTAATTAGAATTGTACCCAAATTTAATTAGAATTGTACCAAAATTTAATTAGATTGTACCCAAATTTAATTAGATTGTACCCAAATTTAATTAGAATTGTACCCAAATTTAATTAGATTGTACCCAAATTTAATTAGAATTGTACCCAAATTTAATTAGAATTGTACCCAAATTTAATTAGAATTGTACCCAAATTTAATTAGATTGTACCCAAATTTAATTAGAATTGTACCCAAATTTAATTAGATTGTACCCAAATTTAATTAGAATTGTACCCAAATTTAATTAGAATTGTACCCAAATTTAAACCGGACTTTTACCAAACTCTCATATTTGACCAAAAATTATCCAATACAGCATGGCATCCAGTAGAGATAGACCATCCTCCAGTAGGGGTACACAGCATGGCCCTACAGCCACGCCATACGAGATGTCTCAGTACATCGAGACAGCATTGGCGGATGTTCCGGGTATCCGGAGTCGCACCGACAGGGTCAGCGACTTCTTGTGGTACCCGAATGCAGAGCATCGGATTTTAGAGGCTGCCACTGGGGTAAGTAAATTTGTCATCCCAAATTTTTGATGAATGAACTTGATCTGATTATTTAATTAAATGCAGAGTTTGGATGTGGTTACGGTTCGTCACAACCGCACTCATCTACGGTACCAGCCGGTGTACGGGGGAGTTTTACGCTCGATGGGATTGTACCAGATATCCCAGATGGCCGAGGAGAATGTGATCAGAGTCAAAATAACAATGATTTACGTAGGGTTTTGGCTTAGGTTTTGCATATTTTCTCACACTTCTGTTTAATTAATTAGAGAAAAAGGCTACTGTCACCCTTCTTTATGTTTTATTACAGAAAACAGGTTTTGGGACTATTTTACATCAAATGGAGCTAGAATTGGGTCAATCGGATCAGCGACGCTTATCAACTAAGTCTCTGTTACGGTCCGTATTGCCTAATATGGACCAGGCCTAGCACAGACCAGAAGATAGCGCTGGAAGCATTAAACCCTAACCGTCGAGGTCCTAATACGGACCGTATCAACTGATACGGTCCGTATCCGAAGGCGTCTCTTGGGGAATAACTGCCGACAGCTGTTCCAGATCAGTTTCTTAGCCTCTACTCAACCTCTACACGTCCCTCCACTCCTATATAAGGCCCCTGGCAGAAGGAATAGTTATCTTTGTAATTAGGGTTAGATTTGATTAAAGAGAGAAGAGAGGAGTGCTTGTAACAATGCCGTTCCGCGGCTAAGTTCCTTTTCTTAGGGCTAGGTAGTAAACCTTGTTACTCTTGATGTTTTGATATATATATTTCTGTTGATTATGGTTTCTTGTTGTTGTAACAAAATACTTTTGTGATTTACTATCTCTTCATCTAACTTCAATGATCTAGTTTGAGTCCGTTAGGGTAGTGACAGTACTTTAATGGCAAGAGAAACTATTTGTATGAATTAGCCTCGTTGAAATCTATTAGGTTTATATGAAGAAAACCTTAGCGGGGAAACCATAAATCAGACCAACAAAACGCGTACCAAATTCCATCACATGCGTAAAGAAATTCGCAGTGATCTATGTAGTAATTTAGGGTATTTGAGAGATCAGACATTTGCGTAAGGTAAATCGCAGTGTCCTATGTAGAATCTCGGTAAAAGATCTGTCATTCTTGCGTAACATAAATCGCAGTGACCTATGTGGTGTCTTTCATTAAAACAACAACAGAAAATCAGACGCAACAGGAATATATTGTCAAGGCGGATTGAGTGGCAATGGTGTGCCGAAACCCTAGGAATTCTCATCTCTATCTTTATTTTAATTACTTTTAATTGCTTCCTAATTTACATTGATCACAACAACATCTCTCAATTTATAGATTTCGTCTAGCCTTTCGAATGATTGTGATCCGATCGCTCAAAGCATTGAACCAATATTCCCTGTGGATCGACCTCGAATATACTACTCGATAGGATTGTGCGCTTGCAGTTCGAACCGATAGCATTTACGAGTTTATAAATATTAAAAGAAACATTGCTCTCTTTTGAGTGATCAAGCTTTTTGGCGCCGTTGCCGGGGAATAACGGTTCATTGTGCAAGGCCTCGCGAGACGTCCTTGATTTGACCATTGAATCCAATTAACTAGAAACGCCTAGATTTCTTTTTATTTTCTGCATTTTTATTTTTCTTTTATTTTCAATTTCGTTTTCATTTTCATTTTCTTTTTATTTTCAGTTTTTAGTTTAATTTTCAGATTTTCTTTTCTTTTTAGGACACTGCACGCTGGCCGAATCATCCGTACGAAGATCCGAGAGTATTGCTAGTAGGAGAGGACAATTCGCTTCCACATCACCGATAAGAACCAATCATAGTTCTTCATCGAGTAATTCTGAAAGCGAAGAAGTCTCAGATTCGATCAACATGAATATCCCACCGAACGTACCGATTAACAATGGAAGACATAATGGTGATAATGGAGTTCACGATGCAGCAAGATCCAAACTTCTACGAGACTATTGCGTACCGCGCGCGAATGATCCTAATTCTAGTATAAACCCGCCAACTGTTACGAACCGTAATTTTGAGATCAAACCTGCTCTCATAAATATGGTTTCGCAACAGCAATTTAGAGGATTTCCACATGAAGATCCACATCTTCATTTGTCAATCTTCCTAGGGATATGCGAGACGATAAAGATCAACGGAGTTACCGATGAAGCAATCAGGCTAAGGCTATTTCAATTTTCATTAAAAGATAAAGCAAGAGCATGGTTGTTTTCCTTACCGGCCAATTCCATTCAAACTTGGGACCAATTGTTTAATGTGTTTATTGCAAAATATTTTCCACCATCCAAAACTTCGAGGTTTAGAAATGCAATTACTAATTTTGAACAAAGGGATGGTGAAACATTGTGTGAGGCATGGGATAGATATAAGGATATGTTAAGGTGTTGTCCACATCATGGTCTAGAAAGATGGCTGATTGTCCAAACTTTTTATAATGGTCTAAACCCTACCGATAGGTTGTCTATTGATGCTTCCGCAGGAGGAGCAATCATGAACAAGGAACCTGACGAGGCTTACAACCTAATTGAAGAGATTGTAATCAACCAACACTACTGGATCCCTGAGCGAAAGAAGCCAAGTCCAACACCTGGCATGCACCGAGTAGATGATATATCCATGCTGAGCGCAAAGATTGATGCTTTGCAAATGGCACTCAACAAGCAAACCAAGCAGCGAACGGTAGCAGCAGTCAATGCCGCAACAGCATGTGGCTATTGTGGAGGAGCGCATGAGATGACCGAATGTATGAATGTGACAGAAACTGAGGAAGAAATAGAGCAAGCAAACACCATCGACAACAGCTTTCGACCTCAGCCCGCCTACAATACATACCATCCGAACCTGAATACATTTCACCACCACCCTACAAGCCACCTCTGCCATTCCCTCCAAGGCCTGCCAAGCACAAGATGGAGCAGCAATTCGCGAGATTCATGGAGACACTCAAGCAATTACAAGTCACAATCCCCTTCACTGAAGCAATTGCAAGCATACCCTCGTATGCTAAATTTCTGAAGGAGATTCTCTCAAATCGAAGTAGACTCCAAGAACTCTCAACAGTTCCGCTCAATCTGGAATGCAGTGCGCTCGTACAAAGGAAATTACCGACAAAGTTGAAAGATCCGGGAAGCTTCTCAATACCATGCACTATTGGCACAACAGATTTTAAGAGAGCTTTATGTGATCTGGGGGCAAGTGTGAGTCTGATGCCTAAGGTAGTATTTGACAAATTAGAATGTGGAGACCTATCACCAACACGGATCTCATTGCAACTAGCTGACCGATCAATTCGATATCCTGAAGGAATGTTGCTTGATATCCCAATCAAAGTCGGTAAATTCTGGATACCAGCAGATTTTGTGGTAGTTGACATGGAAGAAGATGAGCAGATTCCGATCATTCTTGGAAGGCCATTCCTCGCCACATGTGGGGTAATGATTGATGTTAGGAATGGGAAGATTTCACTCAATGTTGGCGAAAACAAGATGATCTTCAACATGAATGAAACCAAAGTCCCACCTGACATAAATCTTGTCTACAATTTGGAAACAGCGGACGAGTATGGCATTGATGAATTGCGAATGGATGAATTTGAAGACATCGAAGAAATGGTGCACGAAGCAGAAGTGGAGAGACTGTTCATTGTACAAGATGACGGTCAGATCCATCCAACTTCCGTGACAACACAAACCGATGGTCTGAACAAGAGTCCTAATATCGCAAACAACAAGAATTATTCTCTCTTAGCCCTTGCATTAATCAAGAACCTACGCGAAGAACTCGATGCAATTTCTCAAAGACTGGACGAGGTTGAAGTAGTGCTCGGTGTGAGCCTGGCGTTCGACCCCGGACCTCAAACACCAACTGAC
This sequence comes from Carex parvula, assembly GCA_025461045.1. Lineage (NCBI taxonomy): Eukaryota > Viridiplantae > Streptophyta > Magnoliopsida > Poales > Cyperaceae > Carex > Carex parvula. The sequence continues at coordinate 44,375 of JAJGRW010000614.1, read as the reverse complement.
TTTTTCGAGAAGAGCAGTGATGATGAGACCACAGAAGACGCTGAAGGCGAACCACCCGACAAGCAACCCGCTTGCATTGACGGGAGGATATCTGGAAGAAACTGATGCGACGCAAAGTCAAGCTAACGACTTAAAACAAGCGCTTCTTGGGAGGCAACCCAAGGCCATTTTTATATTTTCTTGCAAATTTTTATTTTTAGTTTAATTAGGACTTTAACTAGGGAACGAATCACATTCACTCATTTTTTCATGACCAGGTGAACATGCTAGAGGAAAGGCTCGGTTAAAAACATTGGAAAAGTCAAGAAAATATTCTCTGTTACTGACCGTATCAGCCAATACGGATTATGACAGTGAATACGGAGCAGGAGTTGGAAGAAAAAGGCAGTAGCAAATACGACCCGTATCAGCCAATGCGGACCGTATTTCAGAGGAAGAGTTGAAGAAACAGTTATCAGGATTCAAAATTTTGGATCGGATACGGACCGTATCAGCTAATACGGTCCGTAATCAAAGCCGATCTGTGAAATTAAAACCCGTTAACGAAGAGGCGCGAAGTTGGGTAACCGTTCAAATTAGAGGTTTTTCTATTTTTGAGCCCCCTCTATCCCGTTTCTCTTCTCCTCTTCTCTTCATCTCTCTATCTCTCTTCCTCATTTCTCTTCACCTCCTCCTCTTTCTTGCAAAACCCGAGCACACCCTCGCCTACGCCGTCGGCCGCCAAGGGAGACCAACTTCACTCACGCCGACCTCCAATACGGCCGTATCCGACCCGTATCCGCCGTGAGCACCCTTGATCTCCACCACTTCGGTTCTTTCCCCTTTTTTCTCTCTTATTTTTCAATTTTATTTCAATTTCTTAAAATTAGTCTTTCATTTCTCTTTGCAATTTAGTTCTAGAGTTAGTTTTCTGTTTTAAATCTAGTCTAATACCAAAAATCACGAAAAACACAAAAAAAATTAGGTTTTCCCAGTTTTTACCAGAACCAGTATCAGTTTGATACGGTCCGTATCTGTCAATACGGTCCGTATTAAGTCCTATACTTGGCCAAAGTTTCACCAGCACACGTGTCCGTAACCACTCCGTATCAACCCAATACGGCCCGTAACAGTGACAAATAAACCCCCAAAATGGCCCCGAAAACACGAGGTCTTCTTAAGGCTTTGACAGGTAGAGGCAAGAAGAAGAGGGGGGAGTCTTCTTCTCAAATTCCACCATCACCCAAACAAAGCCTCGAACGGGAAGAATTGTCGGAATCTCCTCCTCAAAACATACCACAACCAATGGAGGGGCAACAACATAACCCCCTGGACATAAAATTCACCTACAGAGCACACGCCAATGTGTTCAAAAGATTAGAAGACAACAAAATTATCAACCACAAGGCCATCCACATCGAAACCCTTCAAGAGCTCGGCCTCCTCGCCCAATTCAAAACCCTAGCCAAAAGGGTTCACATCTGGGACTTTCTTAACAAACTGGTGGATGTCCCAACCTATGACGACCTCACCCGCGAATTCATTGCCACCTTCTCCTCCGAAAATGACATAATCAAGTTTCAGCTGATGAATATGGAGCAGGAGATGTCAATGCGTGACTTCTGTGACATCTTTGGCTTTAAAGATGAAGGCACACAAGGACACAATGACGAGCGAAATTTCTGGAAGTTGATCACAAACGACCGCAACAGTGACCCCAGAGCTGCCAGCCATATTGTCCATCCAGTACTTCGGTACATGCAGGAAGCTCTCAGCAATTCTCTCTTCGCTCGAGGTGAGACCTGTGCGAAAGTCACCTTCCCCGAGCTATACATCCTCAACTGTATGCTCATCACACCGGAAGAGCCTCCGCACATCAGCCACTTCCTTTGCAACCACATCCACTCGATTGGAACAAACAAAAGGGGCAGAGGAAATATCTCCATTGGTGCCATCGCAACTATCCTCGCTCGGCAACTCAGGATCGAGGTGGATTTCTTGAAAGAAGGCACTGGCATGAGATCCTTAGATATTGAGTGCCTCACCGCGATGAGAATGATTAGCGGCAGACCTCCCGAGCCATACCTATACCACATCAAAAGCAGGAGGGTTCAAATGCCTTGCAAGCCGCTACCTCTCAAAAACCAGCAAAAATGGAGGCAAGTGACCCCTATCGGCAGACAGGCCACCGAGGAGAGCGATGATGAGGTCGATTTTGATGCCCTAGAGGCCGAGGCTGAGGAAGAAGATAGGGCCGAAACCACAGCAGCCGCCGCATACATGCAAGAAATGGCAGCGAATGAGCAAAGGGCTCGACAAGAGGCGCTCGCGGCAGAAGCAGCGCGACAAGGGGCGGGACCATCTGATGCCCCTCAGAGTGTATACGACCGAGTTCTCCAAGCCGTCCAAAGGGTCAACGCGAACATGGAGAGGTTCTCCATCGACACTAGGACCACTTATGCCCGGCTTGACCAGTAGCATGACACGGTACGTCATTCTGTAGGCCAGGTTCGTCAGGGCATGGACGAGCTGCGAGGGTATGCTGCCAACAACAGGCGGGAGGCACAGCAGGCCCGCTACATGTCACAGCAGTACTACCAGCATGCCCTCACCACCGGTTTACCATACCAGCCACCACCATTCGGACTCTTCGACCCATCATTTTACTAGGAGATCCAGCGACCACCACCACCGCCACCACCTCAGGATTGAGGTGTAGTGAGTTGTATCTTTCCCCGGTCTTTTTACTTTACTATTTCCTTTATTTTTCTCTCTCGAGCATTGGGGACAATGCTCAATTTTATTCGGGGGGTAGGAGGTAAATTGACCATAATGTATTGTAGGGCGCAAAAAGTAAGCACAGCTTTTGGTATGGGAAGGTGTGTGCATGTGTGTTTAAATGTGTCGTGGTTCAATGCTCGCTGTTTGATTAAAGAAAACATCGAACTCGAAACATTCGTTTCTTTCTTCCTGCCATTCCTTTTGGTTCACCCTCGACAGACCTATAACTCGTGATCGGTCCATCGAGGGAGTTTAATGATTGTGGGGACGTTTAACTCCCAGCGGGCGCAAGCCCCCGCTGTTAATTACATCAGATGACCCTCCCAAGCCATACTGAATACCTCGTTCATTCCAGGATTTATGCCTATTTGTTGTGAATTGAATAAAAGGGCTAAAGGGGGAAACTCATGTACTTGGTTTTCGTGTTTTTCTTTGATTTATCATTGCTTTAGGTACTTAATTAATGTGCATGCATGAGGTGTAATGATTATCGTTAAAATACCTTTATTACATATTTTTATTTATTTACAAAACATATTTGCGCTTGAGAAAAATGTATTTACACTTTATTTATATTTTTTTTTATTCAAGAGAAAGTAATTGAAATGTGAAGAAAAAGGGTATTTTCGTCATTTCAGGGTCTGGTTAACGTTTGGACATGTTCAATTTTGGTTTAGAAAGATAGAGGATTCAATTTGGGTTCGTTTGGAGGTGGTTTGAGTCGATTCGGACTTAAAATGAAGAAGTTATGGCCAAAAAGGACTTATTCGTAAACATTTATATTTTCTAGGGGCATATGTACAAAGCTGGAGGGCTGTGGGTTTGTAATTCGGGTTTTAGACAGGGTTTTACGTGAAATTTGGGCTTCTAAGGGCTTATTTGGAAGAGTTTTGTGCTGTCAGGGACCTTTTTGTAAACTTGTAGGGGGCTTCGCTGCAAATTTTAGAAAGTTAGAGGGGGTCTTTTGTAAAAAAAATGGAAAATTAATTTGTAATTTTATTTATTTTCTGGGCTTCAAGATTCGGTTTTTGGGGTTTTAAGAGGTGGGCTGAGCTTCAGGATTCGTGCTGCCCATTTGATGTGTGATCTGGACTTTAAAATCCGTGCTGTCATTCAAAAAACATCATTGGCGCCAAGATGAAGGGCTTCAGATTGCTTCAAGATCCGTGCTGCTGTTTTATTCATTTTCTACTTGTGTTTCAACAATTGAACTTTTAAAAAAATTCATATCTTCTTGAAAAAGGGTCAGAAAAATATGATCTTTATGTCCATTTTGTGTGTTTTTAAATACTCTACCTAATTATGATATTTATTTTATGTTTTGATTTTTTCTGTTATTCGAAACTGTCCTATTTTCTAACAGCAGCCCCTTTTTATTAAAATGCTGTTTTTTCTATTTTCTGAATCTGAACTTTGAAAATTCGTATAAAATTGAAAAATAGTCAGAAAAATGCAAACTTGGTGTCCATTTTGTGTGTTTTGAAGTCCTCTATCCAGTGGTGAAGTCCATTTTTCATTTTAGTCCCTGTACCGGTCCAGAAGGTACTGTTTACCAGAGAAGGTCATTTTGGCAATTTTGAGTGTTTTTATTGTGTCATTGGTGCATGTCTTGTGATGTAATTTTGGTTCACTATTCCAAAGAGTACTAGGGGCTGTTTTAAAGTATTTACAATTAATTTCATGAATTAAACATCATTTTTATAGACTTTCATAGCCTTGATTGCTATATCTTTGGTACCAATGATCAAAAGGAAAGGAAAAAAATCCAAAAATTCCGAAAATAGCACCAAAAATCTGCCAAAATGTGGTTTTATGCAAAGAAGCCCCTGATTTTGTTTAAAATCATATTTTTGATGTTTTTTGAAGAACATGTCATTAAGATTTCCTTAGGTTTAGAGATGTAAACATCCAACTTGTCATTTGTTTACACTTCAAACCTTCCATCTTCCATCATTTGCATATATTTAAAATATTTAATTTCTTTTAGCATATTGGCTTAGGAAATCAAATATTCTTCCATACACAAATGGATCTAAAGAGGGATGGTCATTGAAATATCACAAGTTTAAAGCACAAATGACATATCATAGCCAAAGCTAATGTCATCTAATGCTTTAAACTTCAATTTCTCCCCCATTTGCACATAGTTTTTAATTCTTGCCAATATTCATGCACATAAATGCATTAATTATTGACTAAATTAATCCCTTTGCACAAATGGACCCTTTGATCATTTAGGTTGAGAGAATAATAGGGGAGACCTCATGGCTCAACCCTACCACCTCTTGTGTTTAATTTTTTTTTGTTGTCACTTTATTATTCTTTTAATACCTTCACAAAATAATTAATATAGTTTTCATATGAAGGGAGACCTCATGGCTCAACCCTCATACTTCTACTATTTAATTATTTTTAGAAGAAATTAAAAGAGTTTAAGGAAGAAAAAAAGAAAAGAAAATATCAAATACTAAAACTTTATATTTTTTTTTATTTCATAAGCTCCAAGTAAAAGAGATGATAAAATATTAAAATATATACATATTAATACTCATATATATATTTAATATATATTTTTATGCAAAAATAAAGAAAAAGGTAAGAAGAATCACATTTTTATATCTTTTTCATTATTATTTCATGAGAGATGCAAAGAAAGGAATTAAAAAGAGAAAAATATTTTTGTTTGATCATCAAGTTGCATATTCCATTTTTTTGTTCATCCTATGATGAACTAGAAACTATGCAACTCTCACATTCATGATTTTTGAAGGTTTAGAAATAGAATAAAAGAAGAAGAGATGAGGGATAAAACCAAAATAATGAAGAACAAACAAGAAAAACCATCAAAAAACCTTCTTTATTTCGAATCAAAGCAGAATATTTACAGAACTTTGCTCATTTAGAGCTCTACATTGCATAGGTATTAATTACCTCTTTGAACTTGCTTGAAAACTTCAAATTTCTAACCTAGCCTTGGTGTAAAAATGGGGTTTTCTCTCTTGTTTCTTGCTCAAAGCTCTCTGGAGAAGATGAAGTGTGTGTTTGCTGTCTAATTGGGGTGCCTTATAATGGGCAATATTAGGGTTTTCGGTTTGGAAGCTGCTGATGTGTCTTTTGATATGCCCACCAGGTGTTTGATCAAGGGTCTAGATCAATTCATCTCACCTATGCATGCCCATGTGGCAAGAGCTGTCCAATAAGGATACATAATGTCATTAAATCCTTGCTGGATGCATCTCAACCTTCAAATCGGTTTACAATGCCATATTTGCATTTTGAGCCCTTGATGAACCGGCCAGATGCGGTATCATTTAATCCCCATGCTCCTGCGTCTCTGGGAGGGAACCTTCTACCTCAGTCTTCATCCATACACTGCATAGCACGTGTCCTGGAGACCTTTTGGCGTATTAACAGCTGCCAATGCCAATTTACGTTGAACCGGCGGTATACCGGCCTTATCCTGCCTCCTTCTTGGCATTAATGTATTGGGCACTGCATATAGGCCAGATAGCGTCGCAATGTGGTACTTAAAGTGTTCCAATGCGCATTATACCCATTACTGAGCTATTTTGTTGTATTTCGGGTACACCCGAATTGCACCATGCCACATTTCCTTGTCAGCTTAATTCAATGCGTCTCCGACTCGATTAAGGCTTTCAATAGCGTCGCAGGGGCCCTTTTAATGTCCTCTCTAAGTCTCAGAGCCCAATTTGCTCTATAGCCCGAGTTCCTCATTTCCACCTTTCTTCCTTTTCGGCCGAAATTGAGACTTAAGAATTGCAATTTGTTTGTCAAATTTTAACAGAGAAAATGGGAAGGGAACTGCCATCGGTCTTTGATAAGAATTCGGGATAGGTTCTGTTAATTTCGCCGAATTTGAGCTTCGCCATTCTTTCTGAAGGCGCGGGCTGAAGGAAGAAGAGAAGGAGAGAAACCTGGTGAGTGGGCCCCACTTGTCATACTCTCTGTCGCAGCAGCTCTCTTTCCTTTATTTTCTTTTCTTTCTTTCGGCTGGGCGCGGCACACCATAAGCCGTGATTCGGTCTCTGCGTGGTGTACGGTGTGCTGGGAGCACGTAAGCTGAAGGGGTCAAACGGCATCCGGATTTAAATCCAGCGGCATCCCTCGAGTTCGCGTGGGCTGGGCACACGGTGAGCCAATAGGCTGTTAATTCGGTGCACACAGTTTGGGGTCTGTGCTCTTGGTGCATCCAAGTTGTGGATCCAGCGAAAATAAGTGCAAGTCGCTGACTTGTGGGTCCCCATCTCCCCACCTTTGCTACACAGCTCCCATTCGCACCCAGAGCTATTCAGGGCATGATCTTGCTAGGCACCACTATGAGTTTGCACCCAGAAAACTATCCATGCATTGTTTAAGTTGTAGAAAATTGATTTCTTGATGTTTCTAAACATTCCACACATCAAAATTCAAGGTTTTGCATGTAGAATGCTGCCTAGAATTTTAATATGTTACACTCAATTTACTTCAGAGATTTCATGTTTTTCTCGGTATTTTAATTGCCCCCTTTAAAAATTACCATTCATCATGTTAGGTGTAAATAGCAACTTTTATGGGTCAAACAAATGCCCCCCACCTGGGTGAGGTGTGAAGACCTTAGGATTGAACAACTTAGCCAGGTGCCCCCAGTGTTCCTCTTGAACTTTATAGAATTCTTCCTGAGTTGCTTTTCTTGTCTGAACCTCAGGTATTTGAACTCTATATTGGGCATTGAGCTCGGAAGCGGGTCTGATCATCTTCTTCGATCACATCTACTTCAAAAAGGTATGTTATCTTTATCTCATCTTACTAGTACTTGCATGGTTGGGTGAGGGCTGAATGTGCGTTCTTCGGGGTTTGCCCGAGCAATCGGTCCTTTGCTTGTGCATTGGGGGCTTCAGACAGTGACTGTACTCCAAACCCACATTCATGGGGAAAACCTGTCTGACCGAGGAGGGATTACAGACAGGGGAACTTTATCTCTGATCTAGTATGGGAACCATGCGGGTAACTTGCAAAATTGAGGGTTTAGATAAAATGGCCTTCTGGTTGTAGGTATAATCTCAGGTTTTGATCCAGTTTTTTTTTTGTGTGCTTCTCTTTGGGGCCTTTGGCTAACCAGGGTTGGTTTTAGCTGTATCTCGGGGTCTTCTTGGCATATCAGGTTGGGATTTGGTTTTGGTTGTAGTTTAAAGTCTCCTCGGACTGTTGGGGTAGTTTAAAGTCTTCTTAGACCCTTGGTGTAGTTTAAAGTCGTTTCGGACCATTGGGGTAGTTTAAGGTCGTTTCGGACACTGATTTCTGTACTCACCTACAACTGTCTGAAGTTTAGGTTGGCATTACTGCTCAGAGACTGGTTTGACCGTCATCTCCAGTCATGTCTCGTGATCAAGGTACACGTTTCCGTATCTCTTCCGTATTTGTATTTGCATGGTAAGGTGACGGAGTTTTAACAAGGTTTCTCTTTGTTGTAGGGATTCCCTTTACTATACATGACCCTTTGCCGGTGGGCCCTTTTCCTGTGAGAGGGAGATTCCCCGGCGATCCTACTGATTGGACACCAGAGACTACCTTGAGAGTGGGTGTTTCCCAGCGGGTTGGACCCGTATTGCGGCAGCATGATTTCCACTCATTTCTAGGTGACAGCCTTTATCCTACTTCATCGGATCGGACGCCACATTCTCTATATCTTTTGGGCTTGAGCATGGTGGGCACCGGGGCTCTTCCCTGGGTTCCCGGGTATCTCCCTCCGGGTACCTTGGGGGCGGAGGCAGGTCTGGTTGACTGGGCGAGGTTTACATTGCAGAGGGAGAGAGTTGTTCTCGAGAGAGCGGGCATCTACCATGCGGTATTTCTTTCTCTCTTTGAGTATACCTGGGATTCATCGTTTTTTCAGGCTTTGGCTGAGAGGTGGAGGTACACCTCTAACACAGTCGTTTTGGCCGATCGAGAGTTGACCATCTCTCCCATAGAGTTCCATAGGTTGTCTGGTTTACCCATCTTTGGTGCCCCTTATGATGAGTACCTCCCTAGTGATATGGCATTGGCGCAGAGGTCACCGGGGGGTGACTTCGTTTATGTGTGCTCACTTAGGCGACTATTTGACATTTATCACACGCTTGCCCTTGCGGGTGATGTGACCTTTCATACTTGGGTTCGCTATTTTACTGACCGAGTTAGGTACCCGTGTCAGTCTTTCGCTCATCCCTTGGACCCCTTCGGCACTAGGAAAGCGGAGATCTTTCACAGTGGTGCCATCTCGGAGGCATGTCACACCCGTTATCGATATTTAGGGCGAGAGCTCATATTGACTGCTTTCCTAGCTTTATGGCTTTGTCGTTTCGCCATCCCCAGCCAGCCAGTTGGCATCATTAGACCCGAGACTTTCGTCATGGCGAGTAGGTTGGCACACGGGGAGTTAGTTTCTTTAGCCATCCCTGCTTTAGCTAACCTCTTTAAGGGTATGAGAGTGATCTCTTCTTCATGTGATCCCTCTTTCTGTGACGAGGTTATCCCTTACCATTATTTGTTTGGTTGGGCTCACATGTACTGGGCAGGGTTGTACACTCCAGTGATGGATAGTACTTTGCGGCATCACCTGCCTTTGTTGGCTGAGATAGCTGGGGTTAGAGCCAGCCGTGTATCAGCATGGCGGGCGCGTGCTTTGCTTCGCGACAGTGCTGATTATCTCCGGTTTCACGGGGGGAGACAGTTTGCTAGTCGCGATAAGCGGCTTGAGGATCTTGTTTTGTTTGACGGGGGTCCTGGGGGAGACCATCGTGAGAGTTTGAGGTTGGGATCTGCGGAGGCTGGGTTCTTGGTTAGCCTTCGTCATGGGCTTCTCCCTTTGCGTTTAGGGGACAGGGTGATTCTAGAGCCCTATATGCCACACCGTTGCGCACATCAGTTTGGCTTAGACCAGTGCATCCCGGCTGATGTCCCACTGTCCGATGACATCCATGCTGATTTAGCGGGTGCAGCTAGGTGTTGGGTATCATTCTTTCGTATAGAGACACAGGCACGTTTCGTCATGCCTCGGGCTTTTAGACCAGTGACCTTCACTATCTTATACGCGCGGTGGTATAGAGACATGATACAGGTCTGCCACATTGAGACCCCAGGTGGGTGGATGAGGAGAGTTCTGCCTGGACCAGATGATCATATCGGCCCGAGGACTGTCCCCCCTTTCGAGAGAGTTCCCGGCATGTGTAGCAGGGATAGTCGTTTCTTCACTTCTAGGGTTATGGGTGGGGCTCCTCCCAGAGTTGGTATGTTTTCTTCATTGATATTTCTTCTCTGTGTATCTTGTTCAATTACACTAACCCTTGTTTATTCGCTTGGTTAGCATTGCTTGTGCCGGAGGGTGAGGTGTTGACTTCTTTTGGGATCCCTAGCAGGGTTCTCCAGCGTTCTGACCCTCCTCCTCAGAGGGTTTCTCGCGTGAGGAAGAAACGTAAGGCTAGCTCTTCTGCCCCAGTCACAGAGGCAGATGTTCGGCCAGGTATTACTAGCTCTATTACCTCTTTACCTCATCACTTTTGTTTCTTTTTGTGATCTGTATTTGTCTTTGCAGGGCCCGGCCAGGGTGTTACAAGTTCCTTTGACACTAGGGCAGGAGGGGTCGTCGACTGCCCCCAGGGTGTCTCTGCGACTATGGAGCCTTGCTTGGCTGTGGTACCTTACGGCACATTCCTTTAGGTTCCATCTCATGGGTTCATTGTGAGAGTGCGCGCCTTCGAGCCCACTCTTTGTATGTGTATTTTGGTTTTGATTGATCATGCTTGGATATACATATTGGTGGTAGGTGTTTGCTTTTGTAGCTTTCTTATTCTCCTTCTTGTTCCTCTTTTTGGTTGATTTATCCGAATCTTCTCTGACCGGGTTCTAAGCGATCAAATAGGTTCGTCTAAATCGATTTTCTCCTTTATTCTCTTTCTTTCTCTTTTTGTCTACGAGTTCTTCAAGTCTCCTCCAATCGGGTTCTAAGCGATCGGATAAACTTGCCTAACTCGGTTTTTCTCCTGAACCTTTCAAGTCTTCTCTAATCGGGCTCTAAGCGACCAGATGTACTTGTAGAGTCAGGGCTTAATCCTGAATCTTCTGAATCTCCCCTGTCGGGCTCTAAGCGACAAGGCATCTTCATTAAACTCAAGCTGCATCTCAGCCTTCTGCGTCTGTTCAATCGGGTTCTAAGCGATCAAACGTCTTCAGCCGGCTTGAGGTTTGGTCATGCGCCGTCCCACTTAGAGGGTAACAGCGGCGACATGGCTTTGCAAAACCGTACCACTTAAGGGTAACTTTGGTCGTACAGGGACCCGTTAAGGTCGAATCTTCACGCGTGCGGCCTTCGTTTAAAGGAGAACATCGGCACGCATGACTACGTAAAAACCGTCCCACTTAAGGGTGACACCGGTCATACGGGACCCGTTAAGGTCGAATCTTCACGCGTGCGGCCTTCGTTTAAAGGAGAACATCGGCACGCATGACTACGTAAAAACCGTCCCACTTAAGGGTGACACCGGTCATACGGGACCCGTTAAGGTCTGATCCCCACACACAATATCCCCATAAAAGGATACCCCGGCATGTGTGACTATGTAAAACCGTTCCGCTCAGAGGCTTCATTGGTAATACGGAACCCGTTAAGGTCGAATCTTCAAGCGTGCGGCCTTCGTTTAAAGGAGAACATCGGCACGCATGACTATGTAAAAACCGTCCCACTTAAGGGTAACACCGGTCATACGGGACCCGTTAAGGTCGAACCTTCACGCGTGCGGCCTTCGTTTAAAGGAGAACATCGGCACACATGACTACGTAAAAACCGTCCCACTTAAGGGTAACACCGGTCATACGGGACCCGTTAAGGTCGAACCTTCACGCGTGCGGCCTTCGTTTAAAGGAGAACATCGGCACGCATGACTACGTAAAAACCGTCCCACTTAAGGGTAACACCGGTCATACGGGACCCGTTAAGGTCGAACCTTCACGCGTGCGGCCTTCGTTTAAAGGAGAACATCGGCACGCATGACTACGTAAAAACCGTCCCACTTAAGGGTAACACCGGTCATACGGGACCCGTTAAGGTCGAACCTTCACGCGTGCGGCCTTCGTTTAAAGGAGAACATCGGCACGCATGACTACGTAAAAACCGTCCCACTTAAGGGTAACACCGGTCATACGGGACCCGTTAAGGTCGAATTTTCACGTGTGCGGCCTTCGTTTAAAGGAGAACATCGGCACGCATGACTTATGTAAAACCCGTTCTGCTCAGAGGCTTCATTGGTCGTACGGAACCCGTTAAGGTTAAATGTTTTACGCTTCTCCATGAGGTTGATGCGACATAGCGAAGCGACGCTTCTTTTGCGAGTGAAGTTTAGCTTGCTTGTCATCGGTTTCATTCTAGTGTTTGAAGGGTATCCTCTGGTTTCGGGTTCGGCTGTCACCCGTGGGACGTTTAATCAACAGGGTATGCTGAATTTATACTTGGGTCTTAGGGTATTCGCTTGTCATTCATGAGATTTTGGGGGGTTTACTTGTCAAATCATGGGTTTTAGTCTTTGGAGTCAAAGGTTTCTTGTTCTTGAATTCTAGTTTGGGTTGCAGCCTGTGGAGCATTGGTCCATAGGCGTATCATTCATAGTTGTTGGTTTGGCGCGAGGCCTTCCTTTGTAGAGATCGGTTTGGTGAGAACCCGATTAGGGTTGCTGCCTTTGGGCTCTCAGTTCTCTTATTTCGGGCCGTGATAATTGTTTTAGTGCTCACGTGGCCTAGGCACAACATCAAAGCCTTATTTTGTTCGGCACAAATATATCAAGCCTGCTCGTCTCTTTATATGACTGGATAGACGAGCGTACCAGTGACAATTGTTTAAAGGGCACAATCTTGACAAAGCCCATTTTGTGCTTGAGGCTTTCTTAGTGGGCTTTCCATCTCTCCACTATTTCTATGTTGTTGTGTGATTTAGGTGCATGTGTGCACTTTGTTTGGGGGTGGCGCCTTATTCACTCCTCTCGTGCCTTCTTGAATAGCCTATGCGGTATCAATCCTTAGGCAAGGGTATCGCGGGAAATGCGAACACCATTGTTTTGAAAACTTGGTTTTAAAAGGGATTTTGTGCCTTCAGAATTTAAATAGTCTAAACGACCACTTTCTTTAATCTTTTGATTTTATTTGAGATATCATCATTAGGCACTCCATTGTTTAAAGGACAATGAAGAAACCTTATCTCTCTTTTTTTCGAACTGGGAAGAAAGACAAAACCAGTGATAGTTGTTTCAAACGGGCACAACACCAAAGCCCATATCTTGTTCAAAGTACAAAATATAAAACTTGTTTGTCCATATTCAGAACTGGCTGGACAAACATCGTCAGTGCTAATTGTTTAAGGGTACAAACTTAGCAAAACCCATTTTGTGGCGAGAGGCCTTTGTGGATTTTTGTGGATTGTTAGGGGACCTTACTTTTCGCTCGAGACAGTTTCGCTCATGTTGTAATTTGGCCCTTTTATTCGTAGAGGTTTTCGCTCGTGCATAATCGTTAGGATATTTTATTTATGGACATTGGAATTTAGGTTTTGTTGGACTTTTGGACATTTTGTGGAATTTTTATTTGAAATGTTTTATTGGCGGATCCTAGAACTTGGGTTTTATTGGAGACTTAGATATTTGTGGGGTTTTATTAGAGATCGTGAAGTAGAATTCGAGGAGGAGATCTCGTACCATGCAAACATACACTCAAACATTCAACATAAACATGTCATCACCAAGCAGATGTATACATCGTCCATGGGAAAGAGAAATAAATTCCTAAAAACGTTTAATATGAAACGGCTTGTTGTCCTCATCTAGTAAGGAGCGGCCTTGGGTCCTACATGCTTGGCGGGTCTCCTGTTCTTGCCCGATGTGGCTGGTTCAAACTGTGGTGACAGGTTAGGTGACTCAGGGGATTTTGGTTTCTTTGGTGCTGGGGGTGGAAGAGGAGGTTTGCTGACGGAGCTTTCCGCATCATCAGGCGGAGGCATGTCTCCATCATTTTCATCCCAGCCTTCGACTTCCACGTCCACAATTTTGCGGATGGGGTCAACGGTTAGTTGCAACTGATGCGGGATGGTGTTGGGTGGCCCGCAAGCGATTAAGAGCCTAAGCGTGCTGTAGTTGTTGTTGGAAAAATATGGGGCAATCCTGAGAGGATACCCGAATCCTGCCACCAAAGTGTGAATATCAGCAGAATTCCATAAGTGTAGAGGTACCTTGCGGAGTCTTATGCGCGCACGGTAATTGAGGGGGTTGTCGTAGCCTCCTTGGCTAGAAGTCCATCCTATCATTCGGATATCGGTGGGGATGACACCGGGGACGTCGGCCTCTAGGGTGAGTGAGCCCAATGAGAGGACGCCCCTTTTTATGTCATCGCTTGGGCATATGAGTATGTAATCGGCCTCGGTCTCGTCGACTTCTTCTATGATCAGGCTTGAGAACTCGCAGTTGAGTTGGTTTGAGAAATAGTGACCGAGGCGGTATTTTGTGTATTCGGTTTTCCTTCCTCCAGTGACATAGATGAAGATAGATCGCCATAACCATCGGCTCTCCTGCGGCAGCGCATCCTTGTTGGAGAAGTTGACGATGAGGGAACCCGGGCCCGGATATAGGCCATACCCCATTCTCACTGTTGGTGTGAGCGCCATGGTCTCCCAGTTGCGGGGAATTGTTCTTTGAGCAGCCATTAGCGCAAAGTCTGATTAAGGTAGAGGGAGTTGGTGGCTCGAAGATATCGACCTCTTTCAAAGGTGGGGTATATATACCATTCCCCTCTCGGGGGTAACGATACCCCACGCACCCTTTCATGCGCATTATTGCCTTCATCGTGGCTATAGTGGGGTGGTTTCTTAGAAGCGACGGTTTACGAGCCACTTCCATTTTCTTGGCAGAAGTCACTTGAACCACTATCCTTAGGTTTCCTTGATGACCTGCGCTTTGAGTGAGATTTGGAATTCTTGCCTTTCTTTTTGAAAGTTTGCTTGGCTTTTTCTTTTTTCTTTTGTTCTTCATTCTCCATGATGCACTTACAGGAGATGCAAAACCAATTGAAGAATCTTTTATCGTATCCAGAATTTATCTTTCTTCCGGTAGCGCATTTGGTACATGAGTACCTAGTGCATCGGTCGCAATTGAACATGACGTAATAATCGTCTACTTCATCGCAGCTCATGCATTTGCCTTGCTTTGCGCGGCCATTACCCCTATGATCCTCTTTCTCTTGAGGTGAATCATATTCTGAGTCGGTGGACCTCTGAGAGGCCATATAGCACTCAGCTTCTTGTTCTTCTTCCGAATTCTCTTCGTTTCGAATTCTTCGACTTTGGGGTTGACTCTGCATCTCAGATGTCTGATATTCTCGAAGATACTTCCCTTTAATAGGTGGCGCGAATCTGTTTCCGTTGCTTTCCCGCAACCTATAGGTATCCCGCCCTAAAGCTTGCTCGACAATATAGGGTCCCTTCCATTCGATTCGAGCATGACCGTCTTTGGATGGGTGAGATTGGCTGAGCATGGATACCATGTCCCCTACTTCGAATTGGGAAGGTACCTCATTTTTGGGGACATACTTCATGTTTTGCTTTTCTTTCGCTTTGTTAGGAACCGGAGCGTGAACCCCTTCTAAGTGGGCTACCACAGTAAGTGGTAAGGTTCCCTTTTGTCTCTTGTTTTCTAGAAGGTCCTTGAAGATCCAGCAGTCATCGATGGTGTGACCAAGGATACGGTGTCTACCAGTTCTTGATAACTGTTAGGGTTGGCAACGATTAACATTTCTTTCATTTTGCCGGATGTACTTCTTATGAGCAAATCAACTGCCTCCCTTTCGGGTATAGGATGGCTTGACTTATTGCTCATGTTTCTCCAGCGATTGATATATGCCAGAAGAGTTTCGTGTGGTTCTTGTTTGGCCCATGCTAAATCAGCAAGTCTGATTGGGCTGCTCGCGGTGGCGAACCTATTTATGAAGGCACGCGCCATTTGGTCCCAGGATCTTATACTTCCCGGCTTGAGGGAGCAATACCACTGGAACGCTGGTCCTGACAGACTTCTAGCGAACTGGCGGCAAAGGAATGCTTCTTCTCTCGAAGAGTCCCCACATTGGATCATGAAGTGGCTGACGTGTTGTTCTGGCCCTGTCTCATCCGTTCCACTTCCTGTGAACTTGGAGAATAGAGGGACAGTGTACGTTGGGGGATATTTTGGTATATCGAACTCGGGAGGGTATGGTTTCCCTATTCGCAATGCTGTCTCTTTTGGGGCAATCCCCATTTCTTGTAACTGACGGCTGATCATTTCTTGGACATCGACCGCAGTGAAGATTGGGGAGGTTTCTCATCTTTCGTCTTCCCAATGTACCCTGCGTCTTTCTTGGGGGTTTGGTCTCTCGGTCCTTTCAAGCCCGTTCACAGGGTTGGACCGACTTGACGTCTCTCCTCTTTCAAGCTCAGATCCGGCTAGCCCTTTTCTCGGATTTCAGCCATTAACCTTTGTTCCCTTTCGTGAGCTTGATGCACTTCAGCCTTAAGATTTTGTATCTCGGCTTGCATTTGGTTGAAGGCGGACAACATTTGCTCTTGCGTTTGTGCACCAGTATGGCTTTCACCAGCACATGGAGAGGTTGCCAAGACGGTATAGAAGTTACCTAGCGCGGGCCCATCCATTTGACCTAGGTCCGAGCCACTAGTGTTCTTAGGTTTGGCATTTATGGGAGGAGGGCATGCTGCATCAGACCCTTCCTCGTCATCACTTGGGTTTTCGATGATGGGGTCTTTCCCCTTTTTCACCATGTACACGGTGGGGTTGGAGGGTTCGGCAGGATAGTCATCTTCCTCTTCGAGGTCTTCATTAGTGGTTATCATGAAGACCGCCACCTCTCCTTCTTGTTTTGGGTATGTCTTAGTGACCCTTCGTTTCTTTTGAGTGGCATTTGGCGCCACTATTGTCAAGCTTCCAGTGTTGGAGGGGCGCGGGTACATTTGTGCCCCTAGCCTATCATGTATGATGGCCGATTTTCTCAGAATCTGAGGGGTTTGACTCGACCCCTCGTTGTCGTTTGAGCTTTGAGAGGTGCTTGCACGCATCTCTCGACGGAGTTTCGGTTTTAGCGAGGCATGGTGAGGTGCCCCCAGCCTTGGAAATGAGAACGTTGGTTTTGGTTTTGGGAGGAAGGCACTGTCATGTGCCTTAGGTTTCGAGGCTGGGAATGTCAGCCTTGATTTGATCGAAGGTTGGGCGTCATTAGATGCCCCCAGCTTTTGAGCTGGGAACGTCAATCTAGACTTGACGGAAGCGAACGTGGGGGCTTCAAGTGCAGGGTGCACGTAGTATCGGCTCCTGCGTTGCTTCAGCATACGAAGCTGCTTGTGGGCCCTATGAATGGCCATAGCGGTGTCGTCAACCATTTGGCGGTTGGTGTTCATTTCTTTTGGTTTATGGATGAATGAGATGGTTTGAGGGATTTCTCCCGCTGCACGTATGTGTGCAGTAGAAGAGTTCCTCCTCACTATCCTCAACGGGGAAAATGAGTTGCTGGTGGGAAGGGCTGGTTGAGCTACCAGCTCATTCTGATAAGCTTGGAGATTTCTTTTCTTGGTGACCGACAGAGGGGTCACGAAAGTTGGGTTGACTTTGGTTGTTTTCTTAGACGCGCGCCTCCTGGCGCGTCTAGTTTTGGAAAGTGGAATGAACGTCCTGCCGTCCATTCCTTTGGGGGTGAGAAAGTAGCAGGCTTCCTCATCATCTTCGATTTCCTCCTCGGTGACAGACCCGAGGGACAGTTGCTCATTCATCACAGCAGGAACAGGGGCCTCGAACGCCCTAACTTCGTTGACGGGGACTGCAAAAGTCCCAAAATAGACCACCTCCTCACCAGCAGGGAGGCTGGTAACTTGAGCAAACGAGCGGGCGTTGGTTGCGGTGTAAGCCATTCCTGCAAACAAGCAAACTCAATATTTCATTAGTCAATTTTCATATGTAAATTCATACATGAGTGTTAGCCCCATTATTCAATCCATAGGCGTCGATATCGGATGTAAAAGGAAATGACATAACCCAAGCGGTCCAATAACTCGTTGTTGAGTGTTACGAAGTCATTGGCTACTTGAGTACGTTCCTTTTACCTTCGTATCGGATCCCGAACCTGTGAGGAGGAGAATGTCCCACCGGGCGTGCCAAAACCTGTAGGGCGCAGAAAGTAAGCACAGCTGTTGGTATGGGAAGGTGTGTGCATGTGTGTTTAAATGTGTCGTGGTTCAATGCTCGCTGTTTGATTAAAGAAAACATCGAACTCGAAACATTCGTTTCTTTCTTCCTGCCATTCCTTTTGGTTCACCCTCGACAAACCTATAACTCGTGATCGGTCCATCGAGGGAGTTTAATGATTGTGGGGACGTTTAACTCCCAGCGGGCGCAAGCCCCCGCTGTTAATTACATCAGATGACCCTCCCAAGCCATACTGAATACCTCGTTCATTCCAGGATTTATGCCTATTTGTTGTGAATTGAATAAAAGGGCTAAAGGGGGAAACTCATGTACTTGGTTTTCGTGTTTTTCTTTGATTTATCATTGCTTTAGGTACTTAATTAATGTGCATGCATGAGGTGTAATGATTATCGTTAAAATACCTTTATTACATATTTTTATTTATTTACAAAACATATTTGCGCTTGAGAAAAATGTATTTACACTTTATTTATATTTTTTTTATTCAAGAGAAAGTAATTGAAATGTGAAGAAAAAGGGTATTTTCGTCATTTCAGGGTCTGGTTAACGTTTGGACATGTTCAATTTTGGTTTAGAAAGATAGAGGATTCAATTTGGGTTCGTTTGGAGGTGGTTTGAGTCGATTCGGACTTAAAATGAAGAAGTTATGGCCAAAAAGGACTTATTCGTAAACATTTATATTTTCTAGGGGCATATGTACAAAGCTGGAGGGGTGTGGGTTTGTAATTCGGGTTTTAGACAGGGTTTTACGTGAAATTTGGGCTTCTAAGGGCTTATTTGGAAGAGTTTTGTGCTGTCAGGGACCTTTTTGTAAACTTGTAGGGGGCTTCGCTGCAAATTTTAGAAAGTTAGAGGGGGTCTTTTGTAAAAAAAATGGAAAATTAATTTGTAATTTTATTTATTTTCTGGGCTTCAAGATTCGGTTTTTGGGGTTTTAAGAGGTGGGCTGAGCTTCAGGATTCGTGCTGCCCATTTGATGTGTGATCTGGACTTTAAAATCCGTGCTGTCATTCAAAAAACATCATTGGCGCCAAGATGAAGGGCTTCAGATTGCTTCAAGATCCGTGCTGCTGTTTTATTCATTTTCTACTTGTGTTTCAACAATTGAACTTTTAAAAAAATTCATATCTTCTTGAAAAAGGGTCAGAAAAATATGATCTTTATGTCCATTTTGTGTGTTTTTAAATACTCTACCTAATTATGATATTTATTTTATGTTTTGATTTTTTCTGTTATTCGAAACTGCCTATTTTCTAACAGCAGCCCCTTTTTATTAAAATGCTGTTTTTTCTATTTTCTGAATCTGAACTTTGAAAATTCGTATAAAATTGAAAAATAGTCAGAAAAATGCAAACTTGGTGTCCATTTTGTGTGTTTTGAAGTCCTCTATCCAGTGGTGAAGTCCATTTTTCATTTTAGTCCCTGTACCGGTCCAGAAGGTACTGTTTACCAGAGAAGGTCATTTTGGCAATTTTGAGTGTTTTTATTGTGTCATTGGTGCATGTCTTGTGATGTAATTTTGGTTCACTATTCCAAAGAGTACTAGGGGCTGTTTTAAAGTATTTACAATTAATTTCATGAATTAAACATCATTTTTATAGACTTTCATAGCCTTGATTGCTATATCTTTGGTACCAATGATCAAAAGGAAAGGAAAAAAATCCAAAAATTCCGAAAATAGCACCAAAAATCTGCCAAAATGTGGTTTTATGCAAAGAAGCCCCTGATTTTGTTTAAAATCATATTTTTGATGTTTTTTTGAAGAACATGTCATTAAGATTTCCTTAGGTTTAGAGATGTAAACATCCAACTTGTCATTTGTTTACACTTCAAACCTTCCATCTTCCATCATTTGCATATATTTAAAATATTTAATTTCTTTTAGCATATTGGCTTAGGAAATCAAATATTCTTCCATACACAAATGGATCTAAAGAGGGATGGTCATTGAAATATCACAAGTTTAAAGCACAAATGACATATCATAGCCAAAGCTAATGTCATCTAATGCTTTAAACTTCAATTTCTCCCCCATTTGCACATAGTTTTTAATTCTTGCCAATATTCATGCACATAAATGCATTAATTATTGACTAAATTAATCCCTTTGCACAAATGGACCCTTTGATCATTTAGGTTGAGAGAATAATAGGGGAGACCTCATGGCTCAACCCTACCACCTCTTGTGTTTAATTTCTTTTGTTGTCACTTTATTATTCTTTTAATACCTTCACAAAATAATTAATATAGTTTTCATATGAAGGGAGACCTCATGGCTCAACCCTCATACTTCTACTATTTAATTATTTTTAGAAGAAATTAAAAGAGTTTAAGGAAGAAAAAAGAAAAGAAAGTATCAAATACTAAAACTTTATATTTTTTTTTATTTCATAAGCTCCAAGTAAAAGAGATGATAAAATATTAAAATATATACATATTAATACTCATATATATATTTAATATATATTTTTATGCAAAAATAAAGAAAAAGGTAAGAAGAATCACATTTTTATATCTTTTTCATTATTATTTCATGAGAGATGCAAAGAAAGGAATTAAAAAGAGAAAAATATTTTTGTTTGATCATCAAGTTGCATATTCCATTTTTTGTTCATCCTATGATGAACTAGAAACTATGCAACTCTCACATTCATGATTTTTGAAGGTTTAGAAATAGAATAAAAGAAGAAGAGATGAGGGATAAAACCAAAATAATGAAGAACAAACAAGAAAAACCATCAAAAAAACCTTCTTTATTTCGAATCAAAGCAGAATATTTACAGAACTTTGCTCATTTAGAGCTCTACATTGCATAGGTATTAATTACCTCTTTGAACTTGCTTGAAAACTTCAAATTTCTAACCTAGCCTTGGTGTGAAAATGGGGTTTTTTTCTCTTGTTTCTTGCTCAAAGCTCTCTGGAGAAGATGAAGTGTGTGTTTGCTGTTTAATTGGGGTGCCTTATAATGGGCAATCTTAGGGTTTTCGATTTTGAAGCTGCTGATGTGTCTTTTGATATGCCCACCAGGTGTTTGATCAAGGGTCTAGATCAATTCATCTCACCTATGCATGCCCATGTGGCAAGAGCTGTCCAATAAGGATACATAATGTCATTAAATCCTTGCTGGATGCATCTCAACCTTCAAATCGGTTTACAATGCCATATTTGCATTTTGAGCCCTTGATGAACCGGCCAGATGCGGTATCACTTAATCCCCATGCTCCTGCGTCTCTGGGAGGGAACCTTCTACCTCAGTCTTCATCCATACACTGCATAGCACGTGTCCTGGAGACCTTTTGGCGTATTAACAGCTGCCAATGCCAATTTACGTTGAACCGGCGGTATACCGGCCTTATCCTGCCTCCTTCTTGGCATTAATGTATTGGGCACTGCATATAGGCCAGATAGCGTCGCAATGTGGTACTTAAAGTGTTCCAATGCGCATTATACCCATTACTGAGCTATTTTGTTGTATTTCGGGTACACCCGAATTGCACCATGCCACATTTCCTTGTCAGCTTAATTCAATGCGTCTCCGACTCGATTAAGGCTTTCAATAGCGTCGCAGGGGCCCTTTTAATGTCCTCTCTAAGTCTCAGAGCCCAATTTGCTCTATAGCCCGAGTTCCTCATTTCCACCTTTCTTCCTTTTCGGCCGAAATTGAGACTTAAGAATTGCAATTTGTTTGTCAAATTTTAACAGAGAAAATGGGAAGGGAACTGCCATCGGTCTTTTATAAGAATTCGGGATAGGTTCTGTTAATTTCGCCGAATTTGAGCTTCGCCATTCTTTCTGAAGGCGCGGGCTGAAGGAAGAAGAGAAGGAGAGAAACCTGGTGAGTGGGCCCCACTTGTCATACTCTCTGTCGCGCAAGCTCTCTTTCCTTTATTTTCTTTTCTTTCTTTCGGCTGGGCGCGGCACACCATAAGCCGTGATTCGGTCTCTGCGTGGTGTACGGTGTGCTGGGAGCACGTAAGCTGAAGGGGTCAAACGGCATCCGGATTTAAATCCAGCGGCATCCCTCGAGTTCGCGTGGGCTGGGCACACGGTGAGCCAATAGGCTGTTAATTCGGTGCACACAGTTTGGGGTCTGTGCTCTTGGTGCATCCAAGTTGTGGATCCAGCGAAAATAAGTGCAAGTCGCTGACTTGTGGGTCCCCATCTCCCCACCTTTGCTACACAGCTCCCATTCGCACCCAGAGCTATTCAGGGCATGATCTTGCTAGGCACCACTATGAGTTTGCACCCAGAAAACTATCCATGCATTGTTTAAGTTGTAGAAAATTGATTTCTTGATGTTTCTAAACATTCCACACATCAAAATTCAAGGTTTTGCATGTAGAATGCTGCCTAGAATTTTAATATGTTACACTCAATTTACTTCAGAGATTTCATGTTTTTCTCGGTATTTTAATTGCCCCCTTTAAAAATTACCATTCATCATGTTAGGTGTAAATATCAACTTTTATGGGTCAAACATATGTCAATGATATTCAGTGTAATAATTTTAATATTATTTATGTTACTTCAAATTTAAAAAATACGAAGTATTATTGTATATAGGTCATAGAGGGAGAGATTTTTCATAAAGTTGTAGTCTAGTTGTTTTGTTCTTTTGGTCTTCATCCAAGTGTTCCAAAGTTCAAGTCACGACTAGGGGTGGCAACGAGCTGGCTCGGTCTGAGTTAGGTCTTAGTTCAGCTTGTTAATTCTGGACCGAGCTACAGTCGAGCGAGCTGGATCTAGGGTATCCGAGCTAAAACTTCAGCTTGAAATCGTGACAAGCCATTCCGAGCTGGCTCGCTAGATTTGGCTGAATCTTTGTTTTAAGAAGAAAATAAATTCTACAAACTTTTTTAATTGAGCTGGACCGAGCTAGACAGTATAAAATACACACAAAATCATACAAATTCACAAATTGATGCCTAGCCGAGCTGGCGAACAAGCTAGGCCTTAGCTTGAACTCGTTAATTCTGAACCGAGCTAGTGGCGAGCTGGCTTGTTAACAGCTCAATCTAGTAACGAACGAGCTGTTAGCGAGCGAGTCAGGTACGAGTCACAATCGAGCCACGATTTTTTTGCACCCCTAGTCACGACCGAGATATAATTTTGTTATTTTAACTAAAAATAAATTTAATTGACCATAAAATTGTTGGAAACAAAAATCAAACTCAAAATTGAAGGTCAAGCACCCTTCCACTACACTATATATACATCAATATATGAAAATATGAAATTGATCCGCTAAATAATTCGGCGGAAAAGTCCAAAATTCCACTTGATTATCCAACGGAACTAGCCCAATATTCCGCTGGACCAGCAGAAATGCTATTTTTTGAAATATGCTTGAGGTGATGGTATGCCTTTTAATTTAATTTTTTTTTTTATAATGTTATGGATAAAAATTTCGGAATAAAATCAGTAGGAATCGTTGTAAATGCGCTCTGAATTCAATTCAATCATCTTTATATAAAGTTATAAACTACACACCGAAACTAAACTACAACTAAGATGAAGAAGGGAATTGAAACCCCAGTGGCCAGTGTAATACAAAGAATTGAATGTAGTTAAAGAGGTCTTGACAACAACACCAGCAAATCATACTTTCATGTCAGTTAATTTACTCTCCGGCAATTGAGCCGGATCTCTCCCTGGTTTCCGGTCTTCAGTCCGAGATTTCCCATTCTCACCATTGCAGCGGCGAAATCACGTGCGAATGCCTCTCCGTTGGTACCGTAGAACTTCACAAGTTTGTCAGTGGGCCCGCCGGCTCCACCTTTGAACAGCTCTTGGTCTGAGTGTAACAGCCCGCGATCGATCATCAGGTTCTTGAAGTATTGGTTGCCAAACCTACATCAAGTTTGTCAAAGAGACATGCCAATTTTCTTAGTAATTATCAATACAATGAATGATAAAAAAAATAAAAAAAAATAGCCGTTAACAAAACCTGTTTGTATTTGGAGTAGTGAGAGGGCTAAGATTGTTATCTCCACCACTGGCCGGGCAGTTCTTCCTGAGTGCAATTGCAAAGGGTGGATTGATGTTGGGTTCTGGGCCCCACACCCGGTTTCTGAAGGCGAAGCAAACAGAGGAGCCGACCGTGTGTGATCCAGAAAGCACGGTCAGCTCTTGCGCATTCAGACCCTTTGCTGCAAATTTGCTTATCAGCGAGGTTATGTTTTCAAAAGGAGACGGAAGGTTGTCGGCCTCTGTTTGGTTAGCAGTCGTCGAGTCACGACGGCCGAGTGGCACCAGCCACTTGGGTCCTCCAAGCTAACAAAAGAGATTGAATAGCAAGTTAACAGTATTGTATCGATCAGTTACTTATTAGTGATACATTGACAACAGATCCATCCGAGTCTGGTGTTGAGTTAGAAAACAAACCAAGCTAACACTGTCACGAGCTGCCAGAGCGAGGATGTCGGCACAGGAGACGGTGGCATTGCAAGCTCTTTCTACCCGAGCTTTGATGGCATCTATGACTTCAAATCCTCGTGCCGTGTTTTTGTTAGAAACTGAATCCTTTTCACTTGCTAAGCCAGGTGCATTGTCCAAAAGGATCGATCCATCACAACCCTACACAAATACATATACATAGAAATATAGAATCATAGATTACATCCAGTACGTATGCATACATACACGAACAATTTTAATTAAATAGATGTGCATATTAGTTTTTAACAACTAAAATATGCAATATAGCTAGAGGTGAAAACTATATGTTATACACTCACTTGAACAAAGCAATCATGGAAGACGAGGCGCAGGATCGAGGCACCCATGCGTGGCTCCTTTCTGACAGCCTCAGTCATAACTGAGAGAACAATCTGCTCCACATTTGGGCATGTTCTCGCGTAAAAGTTTATCGAAAGCTGCCCGTTCGTTGTACAAACAAGTAAGGCAAGGAAACAAGCCATGGCAACAAGTCTATAAGAGGCAGCCATTGCTTTTGTTAAAATTGAGTTGTGGTTAATTAAAGTTTAGAGGAGAAATTAAGAGTTTTATAAAGGCCAGGTTGAGCTTAAACATATGCATGCATTTAATTTCATAAGTCAACTGTTAAAATCATGCCATTAAATTCAAGTGATAAGATCTGATAAACGGTAAAACAAGCATCAAATTCATCTTTTTAATAAACATAGAATATGCACCACATAAATCATATACGTAAATGTTTCATTCTAAATTCAAATTGATTTTTAGAGATTGTCAATTAATATTGTTAAAAATAAATAATTGTCATGTAATCTCTTCTTTTTTCAGTAATGCGTGCCGGCACCGCATGAAGTATAATATAAGCAGCAAATATGGAATTATCAATCAAAGTTAATTAGCTCCATAACTTGTACGATAAACGTAACATAGAAAATCCATAGAGCAAAACAGCGTCTCTTTGAAGATTTGCTCCTAGGGGAAGAAAACCAAACAAAGGTAAATTAAGGTGTTGGCATAAACAATTAATTAATGTTCCCTGCATGTAGGGGTGCAAACGGGTCGGATATTACCCATCCGAATTTTTGCGAATTCGGATATTCGGATACGGATAGTTGCGGATCCGGATGCGGATACGGATATTTTTTATGCGGATTCGGATACGGATACGGTTTGAGTTTCGGAATCGGATACGGATACGGGTACGGATAATATCCGAATCCGTATAATTTAGCATTTCGGATATCCGATATATTTCTCCCAATTTCATTCCCACCCACGTGACTCACGGTATTTGAAGAGCCTTGTGTCTTGTTAATAAAATACACAAAACTAGCTTTTAATTTCAATCCCACCCACGTGACTCACGGTATCCGATATATTTCTCCCAATTTCAATTTCGTGTTTCCCGAAATGATGGATTTGCATTAAATAGCTTTTAGTTCAAAAAAAAATGATGGGCTCACAGAATTATAGATTATTTAGAATGACATCAAATATTGTTGCATTATTGAGATCATGTTCAATTTCTTGATTTTTTTTTGTTGAATGGTCAATTCGTCAAACAATTAATTTTGTGTTGGTATTTTTAATGAAAGTTATGGTTATGTTGGTGAATTTTAGTTAATTAGATATATATTTTGTAATGACGTAACAAGTTAATTGGATATATATTTTGAAATTGAAATCCGAATTATATCCGTATCCGTATTCGTATCTGAAATATCCGATTAGTATCAGATCCGTATCCGTATCCGAAAAAAAATACGGATACCGATAGGGGTTGAGCACTATCCGATCCGTACCGATCCGTTTGCACCCCTACCTGCATGACTATTATTGTACGTACAATGAAATTGTGATCTTTTCTATATTTGAAATTACCTTATTTTGGTGCTTTGACATGTAGGAAGAGAGAACATGCAATCGCATTTGTGATAAAGAAATGTTAAATACTCATGCGCTGAACAAAACCGAAAGTAAGAGATTAATAGAAATTCTTCAAAAAGTACAATAAACACGGGTCGGACAAATTTAGTACGTCGTACTTGGAAAAACAAAAATTAACGAGGCTGCTTGAAGTAGGGCTGCAAACGAACCGAACCGAATCTAACTTACTTTCAGTTTGAGTTTGGTTTGAATTAATTTCGAACTAAGTTTGGTTTGAATTAATTTTTAACGAACTCAGTTTCGAACGAAGTCAATTTCGAATCGAATTTTTTACGAACTCAATTTCGAACTTTTACAAACTTTGTTACGACTTACGAGTTATGACTTATGGCTGGGCCATAGTTCAAAATTACAGCACTTTAATAAAAACTCAGGCATTCTGAATTCTAATTACACAGTACACCAAAGTTTATATCAAAGTTTATTACAAATACCAAAATTTATATCAAACACCAAAGTTTAGTACAATCAATCAAAGTTCAGTACAATCACAGAATCCAAAGTTTTCCAAATAGCCAACAGAAGCAACATCACCAAAGTTTCAAATATCCAAAGTATTCAAAGTACAATTTAAATATCAATAGAAGTACAGAACAATCACCAAAGTCTTAGAATTATTACAATTCCAAATATTATCCTAAATAAAACATTAAAGTTCATTATCAGCGGAAATCAACAGTTCACGTTTGAGTTAATTTCAAACTAAGTTTGATTTGCGAACCTATTTCGAATGAATTAGGTCCAGTTTGAGTTTGATTTGAATTAATTTCAAACAAACTCAATTTCAAATCGAACTTTTTACGAACTTTTTCGAATCAAACTCGAATCGAATTACGAATTACGAATTTTTTGTGCAGCCCTAGCTTGAAGCATATCTAGAAACAGCAAATTTTATTATTTAAATTTAATCGAAGGAATCTTTGCTTGGTTAATGAACCTAGGGACAATAAAAATAATAATTGTATCGAAATCAGCACAAAAAGACTAATGTATTACATAGCCGATGCAAACGTTAACAATGCCAAGTTTCCGATAACATAAAAAATAAGCATGCACTTGACCAGTCAGCATAAAGATTCCATTTCTCTTTCACACATTTCCCCAAGTTAGGTTCATAAATCATACATCATCATAAGTGTAATATTTGAATTTCAAATAACTAAGTGTCCGTTGTGTAACAATTAATATTGTACGGACTAAACTCAAAACTAATTTTGACTTTCTCAGCTTCAACCAATTAATTCTATCCTTCAGCACCTGCCGCATGAGCTTTCAATTTTTGCAACCTAAAATAGAAGCCTTCTTGAATAAACACTTATTTTCAATTAACACTTCTGTATTATGGCTTCAGTGGCTTTGCCATTCTTTTCAAAATAAATATATAAATAAATGCTCAACAAGAAAAATATTTACAGCAACAAAACATCATTAGTTCATTACCCTTAACCAGAGAGAACTGCAAGCAATCTTCATTTCTTTCATGAATTGTACTTTCATGTCTCAGTCGATGAATCCAACATTTAAAAAAAAAGTTAAGTTACGCACATACGCAATTTCTTCCTTTGTTTTCCAGGATGGTGATATGGCAATTAACATGAATAAAAGATTACAATGGAACTCGTGGCTTAATATAACTGCAAAACTATATTTGACATAAGCTAAGTTCAACACTTAACTTTCCAAAATGATCCAAATTCAAAACACCCAAACATTATCACACAAGCTGCCTTCTGTTATATGTATCTTCATGCACGAACACAGGCTCAGTGCTCTGAGGAGGGACCTGCGGGACCCCCATGGCTATGCCCGGGTTGGCCTGTGGGGCCCACATAATCTTTGAAGATTCGATTGTGATGTAGTACACCAACCCAAGTGTGACAGTGGTGAGAGATAGAATACCCGCACTAATGAAAACTCCGGGTTTTACCACAAGGCAGTAGTAGCCATAGCTGATGTTTTCGTCGTATCTTCGGTCATTTAAAGCAGCCGAACCTAGTAATAGAAGGAAGGCCATCACAAAGGTAACCCTATATTGACACAACAAAAGAGACATAAGGTTTTTCGTTATTTGAAAGACAGTAAGTCGCAGTACAAATAGAGCAATCTAAAAGTAACTTGTAGTCTCATGAGCCATGACTAGGTATGGACAGCATTGTTTACATTATGACCCGACTCATCCGGTCTTAAGACAGGATGTGGGTCAATGGGTCAGATACAGGTATTGAATTCCTGACCCACGACGGATCAGGTCAGATCAAAATTTCAACAAATGAGACCCTCTAATACACCCAATAACCACTACAATAGATACTCTTTTGTTAGAACCAGCATACTTCCATAATAAAATATTTAGTTTTGAACTTAAAAGGGCAGGTTGGGTTGACTTGTGATTAGGGGTGAAAACAGAGCGGATACGGAGTGGGATAGTGGTAAAACCATATCCATATCCCTTTTTAATTTTCCAAATACGAATACGGATTGGATATCAGCCGGACACAGATACGGATACGGATCGTTGGATATTTATTAAAATAATATAAAAATATTAAAAAATACTAATTTCATAATATTTATCTAATTATAATGGTGAATAACATAATTTTTGCATAATATATATTCAAATATATGATATATATCTACTATTTGGATACGGATAATTGAAACATAAAACCATAACGGTAACCATATCCACACGGATATATTCGGATATTGGATATCCACATCAAATTTTTTGAATACGGATTGGATATTATCCATACCGTTTTCACTCCTACTTGTGATCTGTCTAGGCCAGGTATGGGAGGGTGCATTCATGACCCATGGGGATTCAAGTCAGATCTGACCCATATAAAACTAATAATTAAATAATATTGACTCAGTCCATACCTGACCCAACCCGACCTATTGATGCCCCTAATTTGTACATAGCCAATGTTTATTTCTTATACAAAACTATAGTTTCTTCAATATTGCACAGAAGCTGTGTATACCTCTTCTTACCTTCAATTTTAATAAGATACCGGATAAACAATTTGGCCTCATCCTAGTCTGTAGTCTGCTAAATTAATCTAGAGATGACAGAATTGTCAAAAATGCATTGGACAGAACTTCGCAAATTAGATACCATAGAGCTACAAAACTGACCGAGATTAATCAGTTGGAAGTGGATCGTGTTGACTTCTTGGTTTCTCTATTCTTTTATTATATTTATTTATTTATTTGATGTAGCAGGCGAACAACCTATTATGATTTCATTAAATTAAATAAAAGAAGTCCATGGAAGCATTATTACAAGATTGAAGAAAAGAAAGATAGAAAAAGGATGGAAGGAAGAAGTAAAAAGACAGCAGAGAAAAGTAAAAAAAAAACGAGAAAGCAAGATGGTAAAGTAAAAACCAATGTTATCAGAACCGGACCGAATATCGACCCGATAAAGTTCTGGGTTAAAGGTTTAGTGGTCGGACCGGTGGGTCAACTGGTTCGATTGTCGGTTTTTCAAAATAATCAGCTTTGATAATGAATTGTTCTCTCTTACTTTACTAGAATTAATTTGAGCGAATTCATTATATAAGTAATCATAATGATAATATTTATATTTTTAATTCAGATCACTGCACCCCCATATACTCCAGTAGTGAAGTCTTTAATTTTCAGCGCATTATGTAAAGCTAATATTATATTTATTGCTAATATTACACAGATACCAATGATGAACTGACCCAATAACAGCTATTTGAACGCACAAACAAATAATAAAAACCCACATAGCAAAAAATTGGAAGAAATATATAGTTATATTTTTACATGGTGCTATGTAACTTCTTCCTTGACTGATCTAGGATTTCACTAAAAGCGATAGGATATACCATTAATAAAATCAAACCAGTAGGAGTAGGAGGTACCAAAACTACTAAACCATACTAACCACGGTGATTTTTCAAAGCGAGACTGACCTAGCTTTCGCAGATTTGAATTTGGTTTTGCTTTGAAAAGACTAGGGCACACAACCCCATTTTTTTGCAGGGAGGAAAGGAGAGAAGTGAAGATCCGTACTTAGAGGAAGAGAGCGGTGAATTTGTTGCTTTATGGCTGCTGATAGGGCATTAGGACCAGATCGAGAGAGAAAGAGAGGAGATAATTGGAAAGTCGCGTCATCTGTTTTGAACTGGTTTTTCATCGGACGGGTTCTGCGTTATTTTTAATAAAATTCGGCCGGTTGAATTCGTTTTCACCGATTCACTAACATATCCGATCTTTCAACAGAACCAAACTGAATAGGAGACTGGGTTCGGTTTTTTCCGGTCCAAACGATGGTCCAGTCCGTTCTGATAACACTGGTAAAAACCACAACCCTAAACACAACTAAGATGCCCAAAGCCTACAGTTGATAGTGTTAAATGTATATCTCAACACATAGGACATTCCTGTACTACGGATCAATATATCCATTTTCAAAGTTCAAACAATCGATCTAAACCGCTCAACATGATCTCCATATGAAATGTACTTGTAGATCAAATTTTACCTTTTTTAGAATTTTTTACTATTATTTTAGATAGGCAGAAACTCACTACTTTTGAATGATCTAGAATCTTTAGATCAAGCGATTTTCAACCTACCTAAAACATAGTTAAAAATTCTAAAATATGTAAAATTTGATCTACAAGTACATTTTCATATGGAGATCATGTTGAACAGTTTAGATCGATTGCTTGAACTTTGAAAATGGAGATATTGATCCATAGTACATGCATAGTACCGTAGCCTCACTCAAATATATATATTTATTTAAGGAACCTCAACGAAAAGTAAAGTACATTGCTGAACAAATTCAGATAAAATTTATAAAACCAATTAGATCTGACAATGTATTCTCACTAATCTTGATGGTGTTGTTGTATGTTAGCATATGGTAGAGTAGCACTTTGACGTTGCTTTACAGTTAGTGGACCGATATGTAAAGAGAATTTTCAGGGGCCCCTTTGTCAGTTTTCACCATCAAAATAGTGAATGTTAATTGTTTTGCAGTTAATTACTTAAAAATACCATTAGTTAGGTAATGATTAGTACATTGGTTCAGGGCTTGGTACTAGAGATTGAGGAATGGATTCATCACTGTTAGCACTCCAACACAGCGCAAGGAGCCATTAGGCTAAGAGAGATGTGGCTAGCAAGTTTAGCCAATTCATAGCCATTCCTATTTGGGTTATGATGCATGTACCGATTTTGTGTTTTGTGTTTTATGCCCTACGATTTTCTTCATCTTATAACTTAACTTTCTTTAACGAAATTTGTTGTTGGGTAGTTCGCCCAACGACCTTACAAAAAAAAAAAAATTAGTTTGTTTTACTTGAGTAAGATATTTGGTTTAGGATTAAAGGGTGATCCCAGTGGTCCATTATAAGGTATAAAGAAAGATCATTACTCCATAACATAACAGATGGAAATTGAATGTAACTTTGCAATTCTGACTCCAAGAGTCCACCAGATCTTATGCAATCCAAATCCACAATAAGATTGGAACACTAGCCAGGTCTGACACTAGTCCATAACTCAATATATTGTGACCCAGCAGGTCAGACCCAACCCGACCTGGATAGTTTTCAAACTGTTCTCTAAAAGTTACTAAAATGGATGGGAATCTAGTCACAATTAGTTTCTTTCCTTACAGGGCTGCAATAAATCTTCATCAACCCAACCCGTTTTCACCCAAAGGATGTTAGAGAAAACTTCGTTTAAGTTTTCATTGCCGATTCATTTATTAGGGAATTAGTGCAGCACAACCTATTTCTATAATAACTCAAGCTGAATCCTGATGAGTCAACAAATGCCGTCTTCTCTAATAATACAATATTTCTTGTCCAATTCGATGGAATATATCTAAGAAAATGTCACTTGTAGGTGAAGCCTTAGTGGTTCAGTCTCATTTTAGACAGAAAAGAGACATGGAAGCTTACCTGTCAATATCTTTGATTTTTATATTTTTAAATTTTCTTAAATATAGCAGATTACTGTAAGAATTCACAGACGTTATAAGAACTTGACCTAATATCATATTTAGTAAAAACCATGAAATAGAAAATTTGATATATTTATCAATCAAATTTACTTCTCAGATACTCAAAAGACAATGCACATACCAGGATAAGATGAAGCATATGAGAGCATTGGTCCACCTGGAGTTTGACGAGGGTGGCCGGGTCTTGCAACAAAGGCACCCAGCTACAGCATTTATAATAATTTGTGCTCCTAAAAGAGATAGAGCAGCCACAAACCCTAGAGCCAAAGCAGGGCTTCTAGGGTATATGCATTGTCCTGAATCACCGACTTCCACATCCTTTAGCTGCAAACACGCACACACAACAAGAAATTAGGATAGATAATCATCATATACACAAGACAAGAAAGTAAACATATAGTTCATAGATAATATGTTATGAGATCAATCTGGTATAGTAAATGTTATTTCCTATTTTAACAGGTCTTTGTCAACTTCTATTTATGGTTATCAGCAGTTTACATACATGAGGTGATTGAGGTGGGAAAACGAAAAAGTTTCCAAGAATATCCAAAAGACTAGTTTATGTTTTGAGAGTGAATAATTAATGTGTGTTGCTAATGGCTGATCTGGATCTACTAAAGGCCATGGCTAAGTCGTAAGGAGAGCTATCGGGCTTAGTCTCGGCCTCTATTGGAAAAAAAAATGGAGAATTCTGGGCCTAAGACTTATATGGAGGCTCTGATCCAGGATAGGAAGGAGGTGTAGTCTAATAAAGGGACTCATTTATTTATTCAATGCTCTTTTGTCAAATCAATATAGTTTTGGATGGGCTAATGTCAAGATGTGATGCATGCTTCGTGGAATTTACAAGATCTGTGGGACTATATTGTAAAATTACCACCTAGAGAGAAACAAGCTTTTTTGCCTGTAGGCAGCAGTTTGCCGGCGGTTGTGCAGAGAAAGGAATGATCTGTACTTTTCATCAGGTATTAAAATTCCAAAAACAACTACAATCATGATTTTACTTATTATGAATGACCTTTTTGCATCACTGGGCAGGTTTGTGTAGGACTCAACTGTGTGATCAGGTCAAGAGATGGTTGCCACTAGACCTGAAGATGGTACCTCTGCAGGCTGTGCACCCTAGAGATGTGCTGATGGAAGAACAGCAGCTGATTCTGGCATTGAGCAGATGAACTACATTATTTTTTTTTCTTTTTAATTCACAGATCTTGTGGAGTTGATGCATTGATGTTTTGTTAAACTAGTGTGGGATGCTTTGATTTCCGTTTTGGATTTTTTTAGGGTTGGAGTGTGAAGTCTGTACCACAGTTTTATTATTGAACTGAGGGTTAATTAGGGCCCAGGTCTATACTATACCTTGGTCTTAATTACAAAATCAATCTTAGTAAAGCAAGGAACCTTGAGATCCTTGTGATTAAAGAACCCACACACACGTCCACATAGAGAGAGAGAGAGAGAGAGAGAGAGAGAGAGAGAGAGAGAGAGAGGTACAGTGACTTTGGTGGCTTCACCCGCGACGGCGAGAGCAGCAGAGAGAATTCCGAGAAAGGCGACTATTGCACACACTACCTTCACCCTTGTCTCCATTTCTCCTTCCCCCTCTCCCCCTTTCCTCTTGAGACTTGAGAGTAACTTCACTTGCTTCCTGCCTGGAATTCCTCACGAGTATCTTTTTATTTTTTAATGAGGAGGGTTCAAATGCCTCCATTTTTCATGCCTCCATCGTGCCTCCATTTTCATGCCTCATTATGCCTCTATTTTTTAAAACTTTAATAACTCAAAATTTAAAACTTAAAAGTCAAAATAAAACTATACATGTGTAAAAAATTATGACATTTCAATTTTGTTTTAGTTGTCATCAAGAGCTTGTAAAAAATGTACTAATGTGGATAATTTCTAGACATTGATTTTTCAACTTATTGATTCACATAAAAACAAAATCAAAATGTGATAATTTTTTATGAGCACATAGATAAAATGATGTAGATCATATCCAACGGTTTTATTTTGACTTTGAAGTTTTAAATTTTGAGTTATTAAAGTTTTAAAATTGGAGGCATGATGGAGGCACAAATAATGGAGGCATTTGAACCCTCCTCTTTTTTAATTAAGGCGAGATGAACCGTGTGTCGAATCGAATTCATATCAACGACGGTACCGTAATAGGGAATCTTTTACGATTACTTGATCTGGACCGTCTTTTTAACTTGGCACGAATCTCAAAGCCAAATAATATTGCACCCTCAGTCAGCCCGAATCCCAAACCGGATGAGAGTTAATCTCAAACCGTAAATAGCTAATTGTAAAAGGGAATTTTTACGGTACCGTCGAGGATATGGATTCGTGTCGAATCAGACATCTGTGATGAATCTTATCTGCCCCAACCAGGCAACCAGAACCTGCCCTTTTGCATCAGGTTTCGATACGAACCGTCCGATTTAAATGAACGACCCAAACTAGTTCAACCTTCCCATAATAAAATCCCTACAAATTCAGAGAGCATCCAAATCCGAGCAATTGACACTTTGACGCTTCACAATAGTATCGTACCACAATACATAAGCAAAGCAATATGTTGCGGGGGCGGGGCTCACTTCCTTAAATCAGTTGTGAATCTATGTTGCGGGCAAAGAAAAGGTTATTTGAGTGCTTAATCACTAAAGACGACCAAGTATAAAGCGCAAAAGACCCTCTCCGGCCACAGAAAATGCAGGAGCAGATTTGGATCCCTTGTCCACTGTTGGGTTCGTTGGACCTAGAAATGCGGAGCCCCCCACTGCTACGGAACGGATTCGGCTGAGAAAAAAGCAGAGTCCTGTTTTTTCTATCTCAACTATTTAAAATCGTTGAGATCTGTGCATGAAAAATTTTTGAATAGTTGATATTGGAAAAGCAGAAAGCTGCTTTTCTCTAGCTGCAGAGCCTTATCCCACTGCTACTACTACGAGTTAGGGAATGTGGGCCCAGCCACATTTGCCCCTTGGTACATCACCAGGAATTTGACTAGTGATCAATCATACATACATGCTGTTAAACCTTGGAATTAATTACTCGCCCAAGAGGAAACAGAAGATTCATGATTATGCCGTTGACTTGTCATTATGTTTCTTAATTTTACAGAAGTGGAAGTGATACTTACTCTGAAAGGCCTTTTTAATGTTCTTGACCCACCCAATCAATGAAGTAACATAATGATAGTATTAAGGTACAAGCAACCAATATCATTTGGAACAATCAATCGGATGCCAAATTTACCAATTCTAATTCACCAAAGTCTAAAAAGAACAGTCAAGCATTTATTCAAAAGCTATACAAGCACGGAGGAACCAGAGAGAACAGACTTCCGTTCAAGAGGGGTTAACTATTTTCATCTGAGCCTTCGATTTTCACAAAGTCTAACTTTACTGGATTTGCATGCTGACCTACATTGAGCAAACAAATAGCGCAAGAAACCTGATCTCTCTCAAACTTCCCAAACAGAGATCAAGGTGTTATGCACAAAACTTTGGTTGTCAAATTCTATAGAACAAAATGAAAACAACACGAAACCGAAAGGCAAGATAAGGAAAACCAAAACTAAAACATCCCAAGAAACAAAAGAAGACATTCAAAACAGAACCTACAAAATATTGGTCACTTCTGAGGCAGCAAGTTTTGCTTGCAACTCCTTGACTTTCCCGTGCAACTCAACTTTCTGCTCCTTGTAACTCTGTATTAAGAATTCCTTCCCATCTATTACTTCCCGCAATTCACTGACCTCTTTCTTCAAGTTCTCCATTCTCTTCTCCACTACAGCATACCTTGTGTCCATCTCCTCTACCCCATTATCAGCATAAAACCCACTTGAACCTACAATACAACGATCCACAACAACCTTTTGCAACCGTCGGATCTCCCGATCAGACTCGAACAAATCCCGATTTGCTGACTCAAGCTGGGCATGCAAATTTGAATTATGAGCAAGTTGAATATTCAGTGAATTCTGGAGGTCTGAGATTTGGGTTTGCATCTCCATGACCATATCGTCCCGCCTCTTTAGTTGCAACCTAAGCTTCTGAATAACCTCTCTCTTGGAGTAGATATCGGATCCGGATTCGGAGAAACATGGGGATCCAGAACTGTTAGAGTATTGATGCTGTTTACGAGGTGGCTCAAGCCGGTCTGGTGAGGATGTCCACATTACACCACCATTGTCAATGCCGTTTTCATTTACAACACCATTGATTGGTAATACACCTGACTGGAGTTTTATGAGGGGAAGGCTTGGATGAGGGGAAAGCACCACTGAGGAGTTTTATGAGAGGTTGACAGGGCTTGCTTGAC
The DNA here is from genome assembly GCA_025461045.1 of Carex parvula. NCBI lineage: Eukaryota > Viridiplantae > Streptophyta > Magnoliopsida > Poales > Cyperaceae > Carex > Carex parvula. The sequence continues at coordinate 7,631 of JAJGRW010000614.1, read as the reverse complement.
ATCAGTTCCACCTGCAAAAAATAGAGCAAGTTGCAAGAAAGAGGATGTATTATCAAGGAACTGAAGAAAGTTGCTCTTTAATTTTCTAATATTTGAACAAAGCCATTTCTTGCTTGACATTGCGATCGGAAACAAAAATCCACTGATTTAACAGACAAGAATTCATATTGGAGAATTTAAAAAACAAATGAAAGACCAAGCTTTACAGCTGTGGTTCACAAATTATGGCCACACTTGAGCTAACAAAGGAAGAGGGAGAAGTCAGGTTAAGCCAAAGATGTTGACTCGGACATCCGTGTGATTGAGGGTTTATGAGTTTTTTCAAGTGTTTCTTTAGGTACATGGGTTAACTTATTTCTGTGATGGAAAACTGATTGTTTCGATAATAAATGAAACCAGTGGGCGGTGGTACCTTGCACCACAGTATAACAAAAAAGAAAAAAACAGGGTCACGTTCTCAAACTCAGGCCATTGGCATTTTTCAGAAAACCAGATACAGGCTCTAAAAAGCGTGGAGCATTACATTTTTTTAAACACTGGCCAGAATTCAAACTTCGTTTTTTTTTTTTCTGTTTTGAACATTTTTTAATTTGAGATCATGTCTGTTTAATCTGCTTGGCTTTTGTTTCCAAATACAAAGTTTTTCCTTATTGAATCATGCTTCCAGGTTTATTTGAAAATCATGATTCCTTATTACAATTGGATAGCACATTGACTGAACTTAATTTAAGTCCAAAAGTTTCCTTTTTCAACAACAACATTACATAAGAACTAAAACAACATTACATGAGTAAGAGCTCCCTCAACCCAGCTCTAACCCATTGAGCCTGTTTTATCTTCTCATGTTACTTTCAAAATCATTGTTTTTGGACAAGTTCGATACAAAGTAAGATTAAGAAGCACAGACTCACATCGGGTCGACTGGAGTAACACTCAGAACAACTATCATATATTGTATCAATTTTTTTCCAAAATATTAAAAAAATAAAGTACTGCTCGGTGCTCACCAAAGAAAGACATCAATAAAAAATTAACGAAAAAAAATAAGATAAATAACTGCACACCTGAACTGCAAAAATAGCATTTATCATTGTCCAGAGTAAAGCAATGGAGATTTGAGTGCAGTTTACAAGTTCCTCCTTGCCTGATTTCAAAATTTAATTTCCTGTTTGCTGTAGTTCGTGAAATAAAAGAAAGATGTGAGCCACCTTGATAGTTTGAAATGGGTCTTAGGCTCTCATTACAGCACAGAATATTTATGAGCAATTAAACAGTCCAAAGTGCAGTATAATAAGAAATATCAAAAGACAAAAACCCTGAATTTTGAGGAAACAATCATTCACACAACAGGAGTGATACAAAAGTTACAGTGACAAATTCAGAATTTTCAAGAGGACGAAAACTAAAACATCAAAGGAAGAAAATTAGAAGACCTTTTATGGGGGTATTTTGCTGTTTTTTATCAAAGACATGCTTTAGTTTGCATCCAAGCCGAATAGTGAGAGTACTAAGCACAACACCTCCAGCAAGAAACACCCAATTGGGACCTTCAACTTGTATATTTGAGTTTGACTTCCCTCTTTGTATAGATCGGTTATTTTTCAGTGTCATCTTTTCTGTAAACTCGACCTAAAAAGCAAGATGAAAACAAATGAAGAAATATTTCCTAATAAAACCCAAATTCAGTCAAAAACATCAGTTACAAAGAAGGTACCATTAGAGCATGCCAAATAATGTCCAGATATGAACATACAATCCTAATTCAGCCATTAAAAGCCAGCAACATACCATTTATATTACCGCTACAACAGTACCAACAACTTGCAATGTAGTATCCAGGTCTTTATAGTGCAATTCTTTCTTTTTTGGCTTAATATGTTCATGTCTTTCTTTCATTTTATTTTTCAATTACTTTTTAATGCCAATATGTTTTTGTTTAGTTACTGGCTTAATTGAAAACGAGAAGCATTCAACTATAAGAAAGGAAGAAAGCAGGCATGAATGACAGTTTGAATTGTGTAGAACATTAGTTTTCTATTAGAATAACTGTTGTTTAATAAAAGAGGAGAAATGGAAAATAGAAAACAATAATTAAGATTGCCAAGAGATTAGATTAATTATTTTAACAATAACTAATCTCACACAAATGATTTAAAAGATTGTTGTCTCTTCTATTGGCAGATTCTCTATCCAGCTAATGTGTTTTTGAAGTGATTGTACCTACATTTTGATCTAGATAAAATATAAACGTACGTATTTTCTTCTACTAATGTACTCTAAAGATACATTTGTGTCAGTTAAAATTTCCAAGGCCTAAGACCTAATGAACTGTTATAGTATTGAAATAGGTATGTCATGTTATTTGTAAAACCTTGTACGATTGTGATTTGACAAGCCATTAACACTATATGCGAAAACATGCTGTGGCCTATCTAAGTCGCATTATATACAAAATCGTGTTTGTCAACTAACTAAGATGAACTTATCAGACTAATTTACCTACTAACGATTACTTGGATCGATTGACTCACAGAAACTGAATTCTGACTAATTTACCTACAACGAAATCAGCTCCTAGGAAGGATTTACGATTTCCAATACAATTGAAAAGAATAAATATCTACATTTGAGGAAAAAAAAAAAGATCAATTAAAGGAGGGCTTGACCCTCGTTCTATCTCAAAATCTCCTTCCGATTGGGAGTTTCCACCTGAGCTTTTTGTAGCAGAGGTTGATGATCTAAAATTAGCTGAGAAAGTGACTAGGTAAATAAAACCTAGCAAAATAAGCAAAGCTAACCAGGATTAAAGGCTGACCTCATCAAACGAGAAACTCAGGAGAGCAATTCGGGACGCTTTCGCTCTCAGCAAATGATTTCACCAAATGATTTCCTTCTGGTTTACGATTGCTCTCCTTCTTTTCTTCTTTCTTCGTTTTTCCTTTTAAAATCTCGAGGTATTTTTTTCTCTTTGTTTGATCTTTTAAACCCTTTCGCTTTTTCTTTTGTCAATTAAATATTTGAATAGTGCCTAGAGAGGCGGAGGTAAGGAATTCACATCCTCCCCGGTACCGTAATAGGGAATCTTTTACAATTATTGGATCTGGACCGTTCTTTAACTTGGCACGAAATACTGCCCCTGTGTTAGCCTGAATCTCAAAGCGGCTGAGAGTTAATCTCAAACGTAAAGTGAAGGGAATCTTTTACAGTAATGGAGAGGATACTTGTTCGGAGGTAAGCAAGCGAATGCTGTTGAAAATGACGGCTTTCTAGATCTATTGCGAATTGCGAGATTGATTATTACTACTGGATAACTGGAGGGTGAAAAAAAGGCAGAAAAAAATCAATTAATTTTCTCCAGTATTAAAAAAAAATGGAGAGTGCTTGCCACTACCGAGCTAATTTAAAAATTGAATTAAATTACGTCAATTAAAGGTAATGAACATTTCTCGTGCGATTTTTTATGCATATTATTTGAATTAAATTGAATTGAATATTCATCTATTTCAATTTAGAATAACTATTGATGATTATAAACCTTTCGATCAAAATAAAATGCACACTCATCTGAATTGAATTATTTTAGTTTAAAGTAGTTAGTTATATATTGACAACTATTACCTAATTTGACCAAATTATAATGTATGTATTTTGATAGCTTCAAACTTGTTATTGAAGCTCCCTAAAATGAACAATTGTCCAATTTGAATTAACAAACAAATGATGTGGATTTTCATTTAGATATCTAAATTATTCACGGAATATTTGTTTGTTAAAATTAATTATCAGTATTATAATCACATCATAAAATGTAACATGTAAACTTTATCGAATTATTTTTAAATTCAAAATTTATCACTACGGATGTAACTATAATATTCATTTTAATAATTGATCCATTAAAAAGTTAATAACTTTGCAGTCTATCACGCCTCTACATATAACAAATTAATTGGTAATATATATAAAAGTTTAATTCACGTGATAAAAGTGAAACTGTTAAATGTATTTCATGTCACTTCATTTATTCACTTGATAACAAACGTGAATACGAAGACATTTACGCAAATTTACATATCCGTCAAATATCTAAAACACCTTTAATTTATTAAAATAATTAATAAAACAAATATTAGAGTATCACAATTCACAACAGACAAAACAGCAAAACAATATATTGTAATCACAACAGAGTCCAGACACAAATACCAAATTACCGTACAATTTTCTAACGGAACTTCCAAGTCATCGCCTGTTATTTTTACAGCGATTTGTAACAATAATTTACTTTTATTTCTAGTAGAAGAGAGAGTACTAGTACGAGAAGATATAATTTAATTTTCACAAACTGATATTTTCTCCTGCTCTCTCTCTCTTCTACTATAAAAGGGAACACATAAACGTCTTAGAAAATATAATAATAACGAAAAGCATCCTCCGATTTGGGCACCACTAAGTTAAAAGTCAAGCATACTAATTAAATCATTTTATTGCAAGCAATTTACAACTCCACAATAATTTCTTTTGTAGATTAATGGAATGATTGAAAGAAAATATTTTTACAAAAGTTTTGCCCCAGACTAAGCAGATGGAAGAATGTTAAGAGCAACTTCTTTCAATGATGGCATCTCCTCCTGTTCATGCAAAGCTACATATGTACCCCCTAATTTTCTCAAAACCTTCCAAGGTCCAGGGTATGACCTACAAAGAAATAATGGTTCAATGTAACAACAATTTACTATCAGACTTTGTCAAAATCTAATATTTTACTACATATATATTGTTACATTAGTTACAATTAAACCCAAGATTGCTCTTATATTGTAATCTGTGTGTTACACATTTTCATGGTTATCTATATCCACATATTGCAGGCTCAGTGCTCACAGTTATGGTGTTGGAATTATATCTCAATACTGGACCAAAGTCTTTGCACCAGGCATTACTAATATAAAGATGATCTAAAAGGTTTAAACATTTCCTACTTATATCGCTACTAACACCCAACAATAAATGAATGCTCTCCAGAGAGAAAAATTAGTACCTGAAAAGTGTACCTCCTTTGCGGCCTTTGAAATTATGAACATAATAAACTGTCTCCAATTTAGGAAGAAAGGTTTTAGCAAGCGCAGCTAACTTTGGATAGAAAAATGGTGGATAATCTTCATCACATTAAGGGCAAAATGGATAAACAGAACATCAAGTATAATAAGCCTTCAAAAGAGAAGATATTTAATAAATGAAAAGTTTTGCACTTTCCATCTAAATCCAAGAAAAAATCGTAAGCTCCTCTTAATAATGAGCAAATATGAACTACACGGGTGTACACCTCTTCTACAGGTCAACCCCTCATTGTCATTGCTCATTTATGTAGACAAAGTAATCTGAATAAGGTTTTACTGTCATTGTCTGTTGAGATGCATATTTTCGTGTTTTGTAGGGGAAAATGCAATATTTTGTAAATTTCATGATGTGTAAAGCTGTATGATGTTTCTCATTTGCCATGCTTATATACAGAACTCAATTATGCAGCAGAAAAAGTCGAGATTGCGGATAACCTCAATTTAGATGCTGTGGGGTTTAGAATAGTTTTTTTTTTTTTTTTTACTTTTTACAGAAACAAAGGATACATCCACTTCTTATCCTATCCAATTCTCCATTAAATATAATTAGCTTTCGCTCAGTTCCAGCAACAGCTTCATTATATAGCTCTTCTACCACGAGCATCTCTTCAAGTATAAAAATGGAAAAGAATTAGAAACCTGCCTGATACCATGCAGTAGCTGGAAAATAAAAAATCTCATAAACAGTTGAAAAGTAAAATAGTACTACTAAACTAATAATAAAAGATACCAACACATCAAATGATTAGAGTATGCGATGGTACCATTGACATTGAAATAGGGATAAGCAACAAGGAATAATTCATCCTCTGGCTTAACCCTATCTGCCATTTTAACTTTAGTTGTAAATCCGAAATCTTCAAATAGAGATGGTTTTGTTAGGTAGTCTAGCTTTAATGTAGATCCTTCAAATGCTGATCTTCTAGCAAATCCGACCTCATTGGCCTCTGGGAAAAACTACAAGGAAAACAATTAAAAATATAATATAAATAAAACAAATAATGCAAAAGAATAAGAGTGAGGCTATGGTGCTATGCATAGCACGGATGGGGTCCGTGCTACAGCTCAAAATTTGACTTTTCAAAATCGTAACGGTCGATCCGAACCGTTCAACATGATTATAAAATGAATATGTACTTGCAAACCAAATTTTACATTTTTCCGAATTTTTTTACTATTTTTTTAGATATGCTGTTTTTGGATGGTCCAGAATGTTCAAATCAAGTGATTTTCGAAAAAATAGTAAAAAAATTCGGAAAAATGTAAAATTTGGTTTGCAAGTACATATTCATTTTATAATCATGTTGAACGGTTCGGATCGACCGTTACGATTTTGAAAAGTCAAATTTTGAGCTGTAGCACGGACCCCATCCGTGCTATGCATAGCACCATAGCCTCACTCAAAGAATAATGTTCAAAGAAAGTTATATTTCAATATAGAATATGAAGGTTTTACAATTCGGGTTTTTGTGGATTTTTCTGGAGGTATTAGTCGGTCGCAATATCCTCTGGTAAGAAGCATACTTTCTGTCATTTCATTCCCTCCCTCTCCATCTCCTATTAAAATAACAAAATATAGCCATTGATAAAATTGCAAAAATCAAAAGTTTCTAGAAGCTCAATACCATACTGGTTGGTCTAGTAGAGAAACAGAATAGTTGGTATAGCAATCCTTATAATAAACCTATTGTATTACCTGGAACAGATTCGAGGCTTGTTGTAGGGAATTCAATTTCCTGCAATTACGAAAATTTTGTATATGTTTTACTAGAAGATTTTGTTAAAAAAATGTGAGGGACTGAATTGCTTTTTCCCCCAATTCATGGGGAGTAAAGAATGAATTGTTGTCTCACTTACCAATAATTGTTTCCCATCCTTCAATGCCAAATCTGTAGCCACTTTTGCCTGAAATTACTACAAATTAAGCATCAATTAATCAGTTCATGTCATTAGGATTTTATTTCAATATTAAATCTGAATAAGATATAGTTGATAAAATCATCTCACTATTCATTATCATATTACCTGAAAAAGAAGCTGATCATAATCAGAAGGGAACTTGACATCATATGCACTTGAGGCACTACCTCGTTCATCGGATACGCACGAATCACAATGCGATTTCTTCCTATTTTTCCTCTTAGTTCACATCTCTTTTTCCAAAAAAGAAAATATTATAACCAGCATTTACTAGTACCCGGTGCTATACTGCTACTTGTCAAATTTCAAATTTACTCCAATTAAATGCATTTGCAGTACTGTGTCACTATCAATTGCAAGGCTGGCGATGTAATTTGCAACAAGGTAGCAAGAGCAGAAAGGCGGGGGTACCTATCCTATGCACAATTTTCTGAAATTAGAATATGAGATGTACCTGATTATGGAGAGAAATTTTCAAAGCTACTGGAACTCGATAAATTGAGCAGAAAGACATCGATGTTAATTTCGTCAGTGTTGTGAGTGTGTGTGTGTGTGTGTGGGGGGGGGGGGGGGGGGGGTGGGGGGGGGGGG